>MJUT01022372.1:266324-281301 GCA_002080005.1 Gigantidas platifrons
CGATATAGCTGAAATATTTTGAATGTGGCATTAAAACACCATAACTCTAACACTTAAGCTTCTCGTTATATTTAAAAATAGGTCTCTGAAATATGATCGCTTGGGGTATTTGGTTTATGGCTCATGACCTTTACATTTGTAAACATGATTAAAGTTGAACACGAACCTCACTAAAAACCGAGGTGAACTAAGGTGCTCCGAAAGAGCAGGTGGTTCTTGGTCCACAATGGGCACCCGTCGTGTTACTCTAGTTACAAACAGAAGTTTCGATTGCCACAAGACAAAATGATATAATTGATAGGGTGTAAGATTTTCACCTTGCAATAGGCCAACGACGACCACTCGCTGCAAGTTTGTCTTGTACGTTCAAGTGGCAATTTTTTTTTTATAAAAAATAAATACTTCTAATTGATTTCTAGACACGTTCCCGAGTAGATTTTAATACAGATATATTATGTATGATCTACTTAACGCTCCGTTGTTGTTGATTTTTTTTAACATATCGTAACTTTCAGTATTTTAGCAGCCATGTCGTGACTACTAAACGTATTGGGGAAAGAAAGACCGGATAGTTTTAACGTACTGACCGGTGAAAACACTGGCCTTGGGCATGTTTATGAATATCTTAACACTTGAGGTGGGTATCGAGTCGCGAAACCCGCGAGAGAGGCATTAGGCTTGTGACCATAAATCCACGATTTTATCCACTTGGCTTCCATTATTTTTATCTAATTTCATATATAGGTATACATGTATAGCGTTTCTAGATCTAGTTTTAATTATTTCCGATGTCGTCGCTGAACTGTATTTATAATATACAGTACAAAACAATAATAATCATTTTGGGTTCACTTTCCCACTGTTCATGTGTCGTACAGCCTATTGGAGTATATATCATTGAGTTACTTCCCTTATGCCAATATTAACTGAATCCATTCCCATTTCTTCACATTATTTTCTCTAATAGAAAGAGGCAAGCTTAATTTCAGAAACATATGTGCGTTTTAATATATTTATTATACCTGATACACATGGTTTTTGTCATGAAAATCTACAGGAGTAGATGTAATGCTAAATAAGAACAATTAATAAATTATTGGAGTAATCAAACACATATGCAGGGGCGGATCCAGGATTTGTGGTTAGGGGGGGCGTGAGTAGGCGATGGTTCTGGGGACAGGTTAAGGTCCCCAGCGGGTCTAAGGTAGAGCCTTGGTAGGGGGCCCAGGGGGGCTAAGCCCCCCAGAAGGTCTGGGGGTTTAAGGAATTAGACATTTATTTGAACGACAATTTTGAATCAACCACACCATTTTTATCAGACCAAAAAAACTTGACTTTGAGTCTTAATTTTGTCGGATAATTGTTGACAGTATGTTCAGTTTGTCAGATTATAAGAACCTAAAGTAAAACTTTTTTAACAACCGTGATGCGAATTGTTCAACTCATGACTGAACGATCACGATATTTTAACCCTTCAAAGAACTATTGGTTTAGTTTTAAAGCATTCCTCATTTCACTAATTGGTCTGTACTTTCGGAGCTTGTCCTTTCGGGTGGTTCTAGTTAGTACTGCTCGTCCAGATGGAGCTGTTCTTTTCGTCGTTTGATTCATTCATTGAAAACGTATGATTCGACCGCTCTTGTTTATAGACAAACAAAAGCGGAAATTGTCAATACATGAAATTGTTGTTGATTTCTGATTAGCTAACGTAGATAAATTAGATGATCAGAATCGTTTCATGTAGCATTAATCAGGGGCGGATCCAGGATTTCCAGTTAGGGGGCGCATTCAAAATAATGGCGGGGAGCGAGGCGCGAAAAATTGTTGGGGGTATTTCGTGTGAAAAATCACGATTTTAAGCAAACAAATCATATTTTTTCCAATTTCAGGGGGGGGGGCGCCGGTGCGCTCCCCTTGAATCCGCCCCTGTTAATGTTAACATATTCACCTTTTTTTTGTCTATAAACAAGAACGAATCATACGTTTTCATTGAATGAACCAACGGCGAAACGAAAAGCTTCATCCGGACGGACAGTATACTGATAATTTATCAATGGGTAGATCTAGAGCTTTTTAGAATGATATCCCAAATTTACTCCTAATATCATTACTATTCATTTTGACTTTTGAAGAGTTTCAGATAAGATTGCTGCCACAGTAATAATAGGGATTCATTGTGATCAAAATAACACAAGCTTTTTATCTTGAAGTTACAAAAAGTTGTTTGTTGAACTGCTTAATTAACGTTGTATAACATATGCTTTGCGAATTTTAGGGGGGCGCAAGCCCCACACGTCCCCCTCTAAATCCGCCTCTGATATGATCCAAGTATTAAATGCTGTTCTCGATTCGGTGATTATCTACATCGCATCTATCCAAACAAGCTTGAGGATACTATTGCTACTCAAAAGTATGCTTGTTACCTTGACCTTCAACTTGAAATCGACAACGGAGGAAGATTAAAAACAAAACTCTACGACAAACGCGATGACTTCAATTTTCAAATAATCAACTTCTTCATCAGTATCAATATTCCAGCATCACCAGCGTATGGGCTTTACATTTCATAACTCATACGTTATTCTAGAACTGGTGCCCACAACAATGATTATTGGACAGATCTCAGCTGCTGACGCAAATGCTTCTCAAACAAGGCTACGTTGCTCCTAGGCTGAAGTCATCACTACAAACATTATCCGGTCGTCATCACAATCTGGTTGACCGTTGCGAAATATCCATATCTCAAATGACAATGGATCTTATATTTTTTACGTAGATGTTTTCTTTCCTCTATCACTGCCAAGACTTTTGAAGGACTTGAATGTATATATATAAGTAACACGGTGGATGTCATATAAGACGCAGGAACTCTTATTCGTATCCGGTTCAACCGCATCGGCGGTGTAATGGTTAGCGTGCTCGCCTCGAGTGCGGTAGATCGTGGGTTCATCGGCGGTGTAATGTTTAGCGTACTCGCCTCGAGTGCGGTAGATCGTAGGTTCATCGGTGGTGTAATGGTTAGCGTGTTCGCCTCGAGTGCGGTAGATCGTGGGTTCATCGGCGGTGTAATGGTTAGCGTGCTCGCCTCGAGTGCGGTAGATCGTGGGTTCATCGGCGGTGTAATGGTTATCGTGGGTTTGAGTCAAATCAAAGACTATAAAATTGGTATTTGCTGCTTCTTCGCTAAACACGTAGCATTAAGGAGTAAGAGCAAAGACTGGTTGGCTCGGAATCAGAATAATGTGTCAGAGTGAAGCGACATGTCTATCCGCGGACTTTTGTTTCAGTGAGCTAGCACTAGAAAATTCCATCTCCAGCGTGTTGGTCTAGTACAAAGCGGACCTCATCATCATCTCATTAACAATTAACTTGTTCTCGCCATGATATAGCTGATAAATTCCTGAATTGGCGTTAAACAACAATCACTCACTCACTCTCCTCCGGTTCATTGTTGCGGCCCGTGTTGATAATCATTTTAGTTTTTTGTCCTATTATGTGTATTTACGTTCTAAGTTCAGTGTTGTGATGTTAGCTACGATTTTCGAATAAATACGAGGTTCGACTTTACCTCCAATTGTTTGTAGGAAGCTCATGTCTTATTTACGTTATTTGTATTTGTTTGCGTATAGTGGTGTCCAACACATATTGTGTTGTGTGTTTGGTTTGTGTGTCTTTGTGTACCTATGTTGGCAGTTTTTTCTAGATTGTCCAATTTATTCAGTATTCTCTAATGCTTATTTATCTAAAATAGGAAGTTCTACTTTACACTTATTTTCAATATTTTTGCCATTTCCATCCATATAATTGTTTCCCTTGTTTCATTACAAAAATTATATAATTGGTGTTTCTTTTAATTTATATTTAGCATTGAAAATTATATGCAATATCTTGTATTGGAAGAAAGTACATGTGCATATTTATTGTTTTTTGTACACGAAAAAGGAATTTTTAATAACGCTCCCCAATCCCAATTTCTGTATTTATTTCCTCTGTCCATCTTTCTTGTTCTTTTGTTGGTTGTAAAAAAAACAAAAAACGTTCTGTACAAATATTGGCACGATTTCTTGTGTTTTTCACATTTTCAAAATGTTCTCAAGTTATCACTGACTCTTTTTTTTCAATTCTATCCTTCCAATTTCGTGGTATCATATTTAAAATTCCCATATATACTGTAGAAAGATGGTAATATATGTTTAACTTTAAGCTTAACGGTAAGCTCAGTGTTTGAGCAAGAAGGATGATTATGTTACATTTTGGAATAGGTTCAAGCTTAGTATTGACATTAATCGTAGCAATAGCAAATTTAACCTTATCTCTGATGCTTCAATATCCTATCCCCCGAAACAAAGCCATAATCTAGCCTAACATTATTCCCAATGAAAACAATTCACAACCCAAACATCAACTAACCAAAAGGAGTGAGGAGGGGGCAGGGGGATTAAAAAAAATGAAAATAAAGATCTCGAAATCAAAAGTTGAAATATAACCTATAATTAAATGCACTCAAAGGTGCTGTGACAATTACGATATTGTGGTGTCAATTTGTTAAATAAATAAATAAATAAAAACGCGAAAATGGTCATACTGGGTAGGTAGGCATGTCCTCATATTGAAACTCATTATATTTATCTTCCGTGCCAACCAACATTTGCTCTTTATTGCCAAGTAAGAATAAGCAGCACATACAATTTCATAGTTAATTAGATTGACATAAACATCAAACGAACTCTCGATATTACGCACTCGAGCCAAGCACATAATCATTACTCCACCAACATGGTTTAGCATATTTTGATGTTTTGTGCTCTATATAAAACAGTGAGTTCAAAATTTATAAGTCTGTGCTTTGTAACAATTCCCTTTTACGGGTGAACCTAATGGTCTTTTTAGCAAACCACATCGGTGGTTTAATAGTTAAGAGTACCCGCCTCGAATGCGGTATATCATGGGTTCGAGCCCCGATCGGGTCAATCCAAAGAAAATAAAATTGGTATTTGTTGCTTCTCCGGTAGGAACGCAGCATTAAGGAGTAAGAGCAAAGACTAGTTGTCTCGGAATCAGAATAATGTGTCCGAGTAGAGTGACAAGTCATCCCATGGACTATTTTATCAGTGAGTTCGCACTCATGTTTGTAGTTTCAGTGAGCTAGAACTACACAAATGCAATTAAGCGTTTTAGTCTAGTGCAAAGCGGACATCACCATCATTTCATTAAATGTAACTTGTTCTCGCCAAGGTATAGCTGAAAAAAATGCTCATTTTGGCGTTAAGCAACACTCACTCACTAGCTAGCTCATACTCTTTTGTTATCAAATTTAACTTGATCAAAATGGCAGTCTTGTTTACATAGCTACCATTGATTATCAGCTTATAACATGATTGTAATGGTGACATAGTGTGACGAAGCCATCACTTTTATCTTTCTAAGTCGCTTTGTGTAAAATATCATAGCTAATGGATTTCTTCCTTTGTAAGCATCCAACGATCAGAGTGAACGATTAATATAAAAGAACATAGAGAATGTAGGTTTCATGTAAATTTTCGCGAAATAATGACGATTTTATTGATACTTATAATTTATTTAGCATTGAAAACTTGAAAGAATTTACATAACATTTTCTATATATGGGATAAAGTATGACCTAAATATTAAATCGATTATATATGTCTTTCATTACAATATATTTTAAATGGGCTTTGATACCAGTTTTTGTGTATTTGTGTCTATATTGAATATACGAATGACCTATTTAATACATCAACATAATCAAAACCTACTTTTTGTGCCATGATTTCCAACCTTTATAACTTCATCGTGTGTGTGGTAGGTTGCTGATTCGATCTCGGTCGGGTAACCTTAATTCAACACCGCCCTCCGCCAGTTTTTCGTGGAATTTGTGTTGCTCGATCATTAGCTTTCTGTGTAATGTCTGTCATTGTTTGTCTCTTTTCTATTGTCTGTCCTTCTTCGCTTTAGGTTAGGGGCCCGGGTGGCTCAATGAGTTAGGTCGTTGTAGGGGCCCGGGTGGCTCAATGAGTTAGGTCGTTGTAGGGGCCCGGGTGGCTCAATGAGTTAGGTCGTTGTAGGGCCCGGGTGGCTCAATTAGTTAGGTCGTTGGATCTAACAACTCATACAAGCCTATCACCAATACGGCGTGGGTTCGCGCCCGGCTTAGTAAATTACAAAAAAGGGTACACTCGACTCGCAAGTGATAAATTCTACCAGTTACTTGCCCGTGGTCGATGGTTCTCTCCGGCTTCCTGCACCACTAAAACTGGTCGCCATGATATAGCTGAAATATTGTTGAAAGTGGCGTTAAACACCAAAAATCAAATCAAATCGATTTAGGTTCTGATTACACATTTGGTACCTCCTAACTTTTGTTATTCTCGTCATGAGACAATCACTCACGCCCAACTTTTAATAGCCGTTTATTTTAATCAGAAAAGCACCAGTTTGTTCGTACGTCATGGTATTTCTAAGATTATCAATATTTTTTCCATATACGAGTAGATGAACTAATGCAAAAAAGGGTTAGAGTTATGGTGTTTAACGCCACTTTCAACAATATTTCAGTTATATCGTGAAAGTCAGTTCTATTGGTGGAGGAAACCGGAGAAAACCATCGACCTATCGCAAGCGACTGACACATTTTATCACATGAGCGGAATTCGAACTCCCAACTCTAGTGTTGATAGGTATAGGTAGATATACATCCAACTACCATATGGTCACGACCACGACGGCCCCATAATACATAAAGAATAAATGTATATTCCATTAATATTGTACAAGGACTACTTTTCTTACCTATTTATTCTGCACGAAATATTATGGGAATATCAAGAATCATATTAAATATAGATATGAAATTTATTAATGCGTATTTTGTGGGTCGAATAATCGAAAATTTATAAGTATTGTTGAGTTTGCCATTTTAAACGTATTTTGGTTACATCTTTGCGTCATTCAGGCTACAAATAAAACTAGTTTATGAAACTTCAAAAAATACACCTTCAATACAACAAACGTTATACGTCAAAGGACAAATGATGACCATAAAGATTATTTACTACTTTTGAGCGAAAGAGTTCGTTTTTGGTGCCTAACTTATACCATAAATACTACGAAATCTGTATTAAGAGGTCATATTTGGGACAAAGAACATATCGCCTTATAAGACAGGTGTACTAATAAAAGGGATTCTATTCATATGAAATTTTCTATGACAGGACAAGAAAAAGATAGCCTTTTAATACAGATAACTGCTTAATAGAGATGACAGCATGGACATGTTTGACTGTGCTTATAACTAAACGACCAGTTAAAAGCAAATCAATATGGATATGTTTTATAAGAATTTTCGGAACAAAATAAAAATGTAGATATCAAATTAAGGGCGCACGACGCGTTCCTGGAATAAACTTCATCAGGTAAAGCTCAAAGTCAAAAGTTGGAAAGCCAAATAATTTTATAAGTTTTGGGAGCAGGTAAACCAAAAGGAGTAAACAGGATAGCCAACATCTGCTATGGTCATCTATGGTCATCTATGCCTGCATGAGGGAGAAGAACCTTAGTTTAAGTAATAGCTACATTATTCAAGGACTGTAAATTTCAATAACAAATATATCTAATAAACCATGTCAGTGCCAAAACACTGAATACTGTGAGGATGATACCTTAAGGGACTAATAGTCCACCAACAGAGGTACAAAAAATGTATCAACCCAGTGATAGAATTACTGAATACTGGGAGGATGATACCCTCGGGAACTACAAGTCCACCAGCAGAGGTATCGACCCAGTGATAGAATCACTGAATACTGGGAGGATGATACCCTCGGGGACTAATAGTCCACCAACAGAGGTATCGACCCAGTGACAGTAATCAAAACGTAGATATCAAAATTTGTGCACACGACGCGTTTCTGGAATAACCTTCATCAGGTACGCTCAAAGTCGAAAGGTTGGAAAGCAAAATAATTTGAAAAAAACTATTTTAAGAAATCAATGAGTTTTGAATCAGTTCTCCATATACAATGTAATGTTATGACTTTTTAACAAAGACTCAAATTGATATTCAGTGATGGAATACATACCCAATGATGTGGCATTATTGATGTTTTCTCCTTTTTATTTTTTTTTAGATTGTTGATTTTGTGTTAAATGCGGGATGATTTACATTCTAACCTTAGAGTCTACTGCTGTAGTTGGACAAAGAAGATCCGTATAAGCATGTGTCATCAATTATCTTTTGTGCCTCATTGCAACAATGCTTACATAATAAGAAAACTAAGATACCAAAAGGAATAACCTGAAGCCGTAAATCGAAGAAGGACAGACGATACAATGACTAAAGAAACCAAGAAACACCACCGAGGGACAACACATGGTCCACCAAACTACACAGAAAACTAAATATTTCGCAGGGAATTGAACCCCACAAAAACAGGATGAATTAAGTTGCTCCGGAAGAGTACCCGTCGTGTTACTCATGTCTAAGGTCCAATCATATGTCATGAAAGAGTATGAGTAAATATATGGCGACTACGACAAATGACACATTGTAGCAAACTCCGGATATTTTTCGCATCCGCTACCGAATATGATTCTTCCGCTGGATACAACTAGTGGAGAGTAGTCTGCGGATCGGAGATGGAACGACAAGGGAGTTTGACATTGTAGTGAGTCTCCAACATTTGTAGGCAGTTTATGTAATTATCATATATAGCAGGGTTAGATAAGATAAGATAAGTTTTATTTATAGTCGGCATGTTAAAATAACAATACAACACAAGCCCTAGTGAGTTTTTGACCGACATATTAACGCAACTTTCAACAATACATCAGTTACATAGTAGTGGTGGAGGAAACCAGAGTACCAGGAGAAAACCACCGACCTGCCGAAAGTAACTAACAAATTCTACCACATAAAGTCATGAGCGAGATTCTAACTCACAACACTGATTGCACAGGTAGTTGTAAATCCAACTACTATGCGACCACTACGGTCTCTGTTGAGACATCATCGTTAATAGTGATTATTATTATTATATACAATGTATCTATGTTCTCTCGTGGAAAGTCATTTTGTCAGTTACGTAGGTCGTTGATGATAAATGATAGTTTTAATTAAGAGATAATAGGACCTATATATTACCAGCTTATCAGTCTCAATACTGGGCATGATGGTGTAAATTGTTAGGTTACGTGGAACCATTGGCTTTTGCGGCAATGCTAATTGCTCCAACTTTCAATCACCTGGTGTTTCTTCCGATCTTTGGTCATTTGAGTCTTTTTTGTTTTTAGCCTTAATGTTTTTTTTTTCTATTCATACTTTGATTTTCTGTATTGTTTCCTAAGATTGGTATTTTACCGTTATACCATTAATTCATACGTCGTAAGAGAAGTTTGGAAGCTTGATGCACGTGACTTCTCTAATTTATGACGGCCGTTTTGTCTATTTGTCATTTTATATAAAATGATTCTCCTTTCTGCTTTCACTGAACTTGACGTCATGACCGAAATGTTTTAATTGTAATATGTTGATCCTTCAAAAATTTTGATTACATGTAATACATTAAGTCAACACAATCCTCATTAAAAAATTCAAGTTAGGCTCAACAAATCCTGGAACATCTTATTAGTTGAGATGTATAAAATCCGCATGTGGGTGCTGCTGAAATGTTGTTGGTCACTACGGTTATTGTAAGCAGTCGGTTTTTTTTTTTTAATAAGTTATATTATGATGTGGAAAAGGTGTAATATTTGATATGTTTGATGGTATATAGGAGAATAGTTGTTCATTATCGACTACCTGCCTTTCTGTTTTGTATCGCGGGGTCGTCATGGTCGTATAATAGTTGGATCTACAACTACCTATACAATCTGTGCCTATCACCAGCAAAGCTGTGAGTTCGAATCCCGCTGATCGCGCGGTGTACTCGATACAACAATATGTGATAAAACGTGTCAGTGACTTGCGAGAGGTCGGTAGTTTTTTTTCCAGGTACTCAGGTTTCCTCCACCAATAAAACTGACCGCCACGATATAACTGAAATATTGTTGAAAGTGTAGTTGAGCATCATATTCCCTTCCTACATCGCCAACGGGAATATTTGAGATTGAACACAAATCATGTCCATTGACGATGACCGAAACGTCTATCCTATAGTACAATTCTGAATACTTGTTGGCATGCTATGATAGTTGTCCGTTACTGTTGACCTAAATTTTTGTCTTGCATATCTAGGGGGAATATCTGTTGGTATACAATACGGTATACACTGACCTTCATTTCTGATATCTCTGGATTGTCAGTGCTAGATTGCCACTCGGTTTTTTCTAAGGTTTATTTGCAAAACCAACGATAACCACTAGACCAATTGAGCATTGCCGAGGACCAGAACATATATCCTGTATCATCAATGATGATATATCGTGGTATACCACAAAAGTCTGTCATTTTCGATGACATGAACATCATTACCGCGTCTGTTGGTATACTGATGACCTTAATTTATGACCTGCACCACCACCGTTGCTATGGCAATAGGACAATAGACCTTTTGTACATTTCTGATTTGATTCTGTAATTACACGTTTTCGAGTGTTGTTTTCTTAATAAGAGTTATTTTCCTCACGGCGAGAGAAATTGTACCTGTTCCAGTAAGAGCAACGGAAAGAAGAAATAATTTGAGTACAAATATCTTATAATTTGTAGACATTTAAACCTTTTTAAAAAATCAGAGGAATATTGTATAAGCAAATACAAAATGCGCAAGTGGTTACAACATTACAATTTTGTACAGAACATGGCAAAATATATGCTATTTTCCTATTACTTTGCATGGAGTAGGACCTTTTGAAAAGAAAGAAAACGTAAAATATTAGAATCAAGTCGGAACTGTGCAAATGGTCTATTGAATATAGCAGAGGACCTGAACATCTCTCCTACATCAACAAAGGCAATATCAGTTGATATACTTTAAAGGTTGGTCAGTATTTGATGACATGAGGCTGCTCTGCATTACAATTCTGGATATTTGCTTTTATGCAAGAGAGCGTGTGTCCATTACTGACGTCCAACATTATTTGTTTGTAACCTGACTCCGGTCATGAATAGAGCAAAAATACTGATCTCGCTATCGCTAAAAATCCAATAAATCAATACTTCATAAATATATAATTTCATTTATGAAAATAACCCTTGCTCTAGTAAATTTCACATATTTATTCTTTATTTTATTTTATTTTTATTTTTATATTACTTTTTACTTTGTAGTTTCAGAAGATAATAAACATTAACTATAATTTATTCGTAGTTATCTTACTAATCTTTAATTATTATGACAAAACAAAATAAATGGGACCAGATTTTCCCATAATCAAAGCCATTAAAATGATATATCAGTTAACACCGAGTCCCCCATCGTCACAACATTGGTTTGAGAACATGGACGTTTTATTGTATGTTTCTGAATAACCCATGCTATAAACTTGATAACACAGATACGATATTCGCTGAATACATCGAGTGATGTGTTATCTCCCTTTTTCGAATTCAACCTTTTATTCACCTCGAAAAAATGTGTTTCTTTCGGATTAAGATTTCATTGATTGTCAAATGATTTATAATGATAAGACATATCTGGTCTTAGTTTTCTCTCTATGACATTTGTTTTGACAACTCGTTTCTCGTAAACTCGATGGTGTAATTTATTTTTATATACACGACTCCAGTACGGGAGACTGTTGGTAGGGTCAAATGAAATATGTATTTCTACGACATTAAAAGTGTTAATAACAGATGAGTTGTCTTGGAATCAGGATAATGTGGCCGAGTAGAGTGACATATCTACCTAATGTATATGTGAGATGGAAATACACACATGTAGCTCAGTGTGTTAGACTAACAAAAAGCAGGTATCATCATCTAATTTAGATGTAAATTGTTCTCGCCATGATATGTATACAATGAAGATGAAATACTTGCTCACTTGGAGTTACCTAAGATATGTCCACCCAAGCTTCTTAATTGCGACAATTAACATAACATGTTATTCTGTCGTCTTGCTGTTTCGATATTTAACGAGTACAGCGAAATCTGTCTAAACTGAACCTGCATTGGACATTAGACTGGATTTCAGTTGATACGGAAAAAAAACTAGTTTGTTCATTTAAAAGTCGTTTAATAGAAGATTTCGATGTAGTGAAGATTTGGTTTAAACAGGTTTCACTGTATCTTGTAAGATAAACAATGAAAATATTTATTTAAGGAATGTTTTCAAATTTGAGTATGTTATACGATATATCCTGGTTTAGGGTAGCTTAACCTTATTGAACCGCGAAGCGGTTTATGAAAGGCGGAAATTGTTCTTCCAAATCAGGTAATTCAAGTATAATCTGTTCAAATATTTCAAATATTCCTTACACTTTAATTTTTACAGCAAAATTTAGTGATACCTCGATTTTCATTACTATTATTTCATGCGACCATATGCATTTTTCTGTTGCGAATGCATACGTTTGCGACGTCACAATAACAACCCAGGTCATCATGTATAACCAATGCTGCTCCAGGCAGATTAGCCAATCAGATTGCACATCAAATCAAATTAAATTATTACAAAATAAAGTTTAAATTATCATTTTCAACAAACTTGGAATTCACAGTCATACACGGCTCGGCAAGACTGTCTATGTCAGAGGAAGATGGTTTAATTCAACAAACAATAGCAAACTTAAATGTGTCAATTTAAACATTTCTGAAGGCTGAATACCGGATCTCTGATACCTGCGGAGATAAACAGCCCTCCAGCAATGGTATCGACGAAACTGTGTTAATTACCATTGCTGCAAAAGCTAGTGGATCCACGTAACCAAACAATTTACACCATCATGGCCAGTATTGAGACTGATAAGCTGGTAATATATACGTCCTATTATCACTTAATTAAAACTATTATTTATTATCAACAACCTACGGCTACGTAACTGACAAAATAACTTTCTACGAGAGAACATAGTTACATTGTACATGTATATAATAATGTTAAAAATAATAAGGTTAGGGTTATGGTGTTTAATGCCGCTTTCAGCAATATTTCAGCTATATCGTGGTGGTCAGTCAATTGACCACGGATATATTCTACTTGTCGTAAACACGTCCCTGTCCTTTCCTCATGCATGACTTATCACCAGGTTTGTATATAGATATACACGACGGGTGCCACTAGTGGAGCAGGAACTGCTTACCCTTCCGGAGTTTTCACCCGGATTTAGTGGGGTTCGTGTTACTCAATCTTTAGTTTTATGTGTATGTTTTGTACATCGTTGTTTGTCTTTGTCCTTTTTCTTTTGGTCATTGTGTTGTCTGTTCTTCTTCCATTTACGGATTCTGATTACCCCTTTCGTATCTTCAAACTCTTCTTATTGGTGGATAAAACCGGCGTACCCGGGGAAAACCGCCAATCTGCCCAATGTCACTGACAATATTTATCACATATTGTTGTATCGAGAACACCTCGCCATGAGAGGGATTCGAACTCACAACTTCCCCCATAATAATAATAATAATAATAATACCTGTACAGGCTCAGTCAAATCCGAAACTTTCATATTTTGAACACGTGCGCAATTTTTCAGATATATTCCAAAGTATAAATAACATAACTATGGTCGTTATTGAAATATACACTCTTACACAAATTATATCCCATTATTATGTTGAACTTAAAAGTACATTATGTATATTATATCACATGTTCACACTTTCAAACAGACAACTACATGTATACACAATACAAGTTGGTCAGCTGGCACGAAATTGTCGAAGGTCAAGATTCAGGTACATGTAAATTATTAAAACCCTTTAACGGTATAAAACATGTCAAAATTACGGGTTATAAAGGTTTGATTAAAATATATGTAGATAAACTATGTAAATATTCGAAAATGTATTGTCATGTATTGTTAAACATTCGATGTATTTTTTTAATGATGGTGTTCAATTATAGTTGTGTATACCATTTATTTTATGATTGTGTGACTCATAAACAATATGATTTCTAAAAATATGATAAATTTGTGTAGTTTGAATGTTAATGGTATTCACGGGAGAGAAAAACGAAATAGGGTAGTTGAATGGATAAAAACACAAAAGTGTTCAATAGCTTTTTTACAGGAAACTCATTTAGATGAAAATATTGAAAATGAAATAAAAAACAAAACAAATTTCGCTATTTATTGTAGTAACGGTACATCCGCAAATAGGGGGGTAGGAATAGTTATCAATAAATCATTAAGTTACAAAATTATGGATAAGTTTACGGACGAAGAAGGTAGAATAATACTTATAAACATACAAATTGAAAACACCGTGTTTTCACTGGTAAGTATATATGCACCTAACTGCAGAACAATGAGAAATGCGTTTTTTTTTTTAAATGTAAGTAGATTTTTAAAGGAACATGGGACTGGAATACCAATAGTTGGGGGTGATTTTAACGAAACTCTTATGCCAATTGATAGGAAAAGTAAAGGTAAAAATGGTACATTTATACAACCAGTAGCAAGTTTAAAAACGTTTATAAAAACAAATAATTTAACAGATATTTGGAGAAAATTTAATCAAGATAAACAACAATTTACCTGGCGACGGAAGGATAAAACACAGGCCAGCCGTATAGATATGATATTTATTGGGACAGATTTTTGTTCTCTTGTAGAAACATGTAAAATTAAACCTGTAACCATACAATCTACTGACCACCAAAGTGTATATATAAATTTTATACCAGGGGTCTCAGAAAAGGGTAGGGGTTATTGGAAAATCAATAATTCAATACTACAGGAAGTAGAGTACCAACTATTGATTAATAATCTGATTGATAAATATATTTACGATAAGGTAAACAATAAAGTAGATTGTCGACGTTTATGGGACGTTCTAAAAATAGAAATTAGAGAAGCAACT
>MJUT01022372.1:286243-302760 GCA_002080005.1 Gigantidas platifrons
GTTTAACAATCTTTCAATTATATAGTAAGTTTTGTTGGATTAAACCGCAGTACCCAGAGAAGACCGCTCTCTACCACATAATTTTGTATCGAGTACACCTCGCTTAAGCGGGATTCCTACCCACAACATTTACGTATTCGGAACACATACACTTCATAGTTGATAAAAAGGGGACCACAAGAAAGAATATATTGTAAATATTAAGGAAATATTTGCATTAAGATTAAACCGATCGATCATTTGTTTCCCATTAGATTTAATAACGAGGAAATCGATCAAGGTCTTTGAAGTTTAGAAAAGATCAATAGAAACCAGGGTTTGTATGTTCAATAAAACATTTTTTACAGTGACGTTTCACTGCTCTATAAGCATCCACAGTTAAATGACAGTCTTGAATATTGAGTTGTTCAAGATGGCGACATTTCTTTGCTATAGACTTGACACCGTCATCTGTAATTCCATCACATGATTTCAGACTTAGTTTTTTCAACTGTGAACAATTATTTGCAAGAACTTGTAGTCCTTCGTCTGTTACATCACACTTTCCTATGTCAAGTGATTTAAGCTTCGAACAGTGTCTAGCCAAAACGTCCATGGCGTCGTCAGAAACAGCTTCGCAACCTCTAACATTTAAATATCGTAACTTCCGGCAATTTTTTGCTAACTGTATTATGCCTACGTCAGAAACTTTATCACATTTTGCAACACTTAAATATCTTAAATTATCTCCAATTTTAGAGAGCGCACATACTCCATAGTCGGTTACTTTTCTACAGTCGCTAATACTAAGTTCCTTGATGTATGGGCAATTGCTTCCTATGGCTTGTACGCCTGCGTCACCGATGCGTACGCATCGCCTGAGATAGAAATGTTGTAACTGGGTACAATGTAACGTAAGTATTTGCAGTCCTTCATCTTCCAGCGCGTAGCAATCTGTCATGTCCAGAAAGCGGAGGTAGATTTGTCGAAGATGGTGTGCTGTGGCCTGCTCGAGGACCTGGTCTGTAAGGCTTACACTTGTAATACAAGGACAACCTGTTAAGATAAATAATAATAGAAAATTAATAAATAAAAAAGTGACGATTTTAATATATCTATTTTAATAATCTCTGTGTAAAGTAAGTTGTACAATTTTACAGTTTCTGTTTGTGTTTCGTATTTACTATTTTAGATCATCCAGCAAATTAAACAGGAGTGAAAATATACAGAGATGGTTTGTTTGTAGGAGGGCTTATGTCTTATTTACGTTATGTGTTTGTTTGCGTATAGTGGTGTTAAACCCATATTGTTTTGCATTTTTGGTTTGTTTTTCTTCGTCTTGTGTACCATATGTTGGCAGATTGTCCATTTTTGATTGCAACTTCGGTATTATGTAACGTTGATGCACAATTTAGGGTTCTGTTTGTATTTGGTATTTATCATTTTAGATCATGTAACAAATTAAAATTAGTAAAATATGATGACATCCTGATTAACGTCAGAATTCAGTACGGATGTATTTCTTTTCTTTATTTTACTGTTTTGTGTGAATTCTAATGAATTTGAAAAAAAGTAAATCACTGGATAAGCACATTACTTGAAAAGCGTTTCGGCGGGACATCACATATTTCAGAGTACTCATTACTGCGTGAAATTGCTAATATTCATAAAACTATTTTTATAAGTAATTGTACACACAAAAGGTTTTAATTCACCATTGAGGACAACAAGCTCAAAATCATAGCTATGAAACGTTCATGTCGACTTAAACTTATTACGGCTTTAGCTTGAAGAAAAGATAAGATCAAGTCATCACAAGCATTAATTTGAATACTTTATTTCTAAAATGCGTCCACAAGTTTGCGCTCTAGTGCCTTTAAGAGCGACATTATATTTGACAATAAATAAGTTTAACATTTGTGAACCTGATGTTGCTTCATTTATGAAGAACTGATGACGACATTTATTTGAGCTAATATAATGTGGCCTAATAGTGCAGAAAATCGGCTTTGACATCTCCCCCCTGAGTTGTTTTGTATTGGTTTTTGATGGTTAGATTATTTCGATACTGTCATGTTGATCTTGAACTACATGACATGGTAACGGGTAATATTCAAGACTATATTTAGAGTTTAAAATCTGGTGAATGAGGTCGAGGTGATATTTATTTCATGTGTTTATTTTTTGCTACAGAACTTAAGTATCTTAATATTCAAATGATATTAGAACTGAAGGAGCAAAAGCAAGAATTATCAGATCTCGAAATATAAACACCGATAGAATCAGATATACAATATTTGCATTTAATTTATTTGTAGAAACCAGGATAATATGCTTATTTTAAAAAATGTTGTATATTAATAGAATAATTTCAATAAGCTACACCATCATCACAACATGGGGATAAGCTTGCTGTAATTTTAGGTTAGGGTTTTGTTGTTAACGGTATTCAACAATATTTCAGCTATATCGCGGTCAGTTTATTTGTGGAGGACACAGGAGTACCAGGTAAGAAATCACTGACCTGCCGCAAGTCACTGACAAACTTGATCACATAAATTGATATCGAGTACATCTCACCATGAGTGGGATTCTTACTCACACGTTTAGTGTTGATAGCCACTGGTTGCCCATGTATTTGTAAATTAAACTACCATACAAGCACGAACACAACGACCCCTCTGTGATTTAGATGGTAAACATACGATACTTAAAATGTCATTGACAGATATCAAGTTTAATGTGGAAATTCTAGGTTGAATATCATGAAACCATGGCAATACTACCAATTAAGATGTAAATAATATGTCACATATGCTTCCACCACTACGATATATCTGACCATTCTAAAAATACGAGCAAAAAATCTACCCAAAGAAAGAACAAGCATAGAGTTCTTTGAAGCTTGAAGATATCAAAGTCGTTAAATAGACGTCAGACAATTCAATTGTCAAATGAAAGGAGAAGAAATGACAAACGATAGTCTACAAAACACAACACAGAGACCTAAAGATTGGTCAACACGTACAAGATCTAAAAACGGGGAGATTTTTTTTAATATTGGGATTTAGACCGTTTTCGTTTGCAGTTACATGAGCACACGCGATAAAATGTTTTGGTCATGTCAGATAAAAATAAAATAAATCAACTTTATCCGGTTTGAATAAGTCATAATTAATGTAAATATATACAAATGTTAATGTTTACACGAGTTTTGAAGTTTGCGGTCTCGCAGAGGTGTGGTTCCTGTTTGTTGTCATTGGTTACGCTGTTTAAGTTATTTTTTTCTATCGCTTTTTTATGCAAATACAAAGCAGATGTTAGGGTGCAGTGTTTGAAATATGTTAGCTTTTTTTTCACTGTATAGAAAGTAAATGAACGACAATGTTAATAGTATGTATTGAACAGGTTTTGCCTTTTAATAGCAACCAAAACGATATATTCTCTCGTATGCAACAGAACATTAGAATGCAATATCTCCCGGTTTTAACACAGGTGCAATATCATATCGCTGTAAATCACGACGTCATTACCAGGACTAAATACAGGTAGAGAATATGGGAAGGGTCATCCGAAATGGACAATTCAGAGAAACTGGCAACAGAGTACACAAGACGAAGACAAATAAACAAGAACACAACCCAATACGTATTGGCCACCACTAAAGCAAGCAAACACTAAATTTGTGCTATGCAATAAAAAGAGTTGCTGCACGAGTATTGGTGAATATTATCATGCGCAATATATAGATTAATTACACTCGCAACTTCGATCTCGTGCAAAATAATATTCTGCTTGGGGTCAATATTCACCAACATTCGTGCAATAACATGGGATAGTCGCATTCCATTGAAAAAAAGTTTGTAGTTTTATTTGATAGAGCTATCATCATTAATGAAGTTTGGAGTTGAATGGATACCTTTTGAACCCACTTTATAAATGATGACGTCTTATTAGATAACATGTACTAAACACACGGAACTGGGTTCGATACACGTATCATCCATGTTTTGTTATTTCTTACGACATGTTACTATTTTCGTCTTTGGATGACATATCTTAAAGAAATTCTTTGAAGTAATAAATTGTGTTTTTATGATATGGTACAAATGAACATAATGTTGTTGTAAATTTTATGGAGAAGAGTCTTAAATAGTTATTGTCACTTAATAGAAGGTATAATTGGTGTTAAATGGTCTCTGAAATATGTATTATAGGAGTAGTTTTTCTTTAAATATATAAATAAGTGTTGATCGTATACCTTTCCCATAGCAAAATCTCTTTGATGGAAAAGATAAATTGTTTTTGTAGACTTTTCAAATAATTATCAAAGCAAATTGCACTATTTATTTTTCAATAAAATAAAATAATAACAACACAATATTTGTTTGTTTACGACATATAAAAATATTTCTTTTCAGACAGAACATTAATGGTGGCGTACTGGTTAGCGTACTAGCATCGAGTGCGGTAGATCTGAGGATGAAGTCACACTAAAGACTATAGAATTGATATGTGTTGATTCTCCGCTAAGCACGCAGTATTAAGGAGAAAGGGCAAAGACTTGTTGGCTGGGATTCAAAGAAAAGCAAAAGGTGTCCGAGTTCTACCTGTGGACTGTTGTTCCAGTGACCTTGCAATGTAGCCGTCCAGATAAGCATGTTGGTCTAGAACAAATCGAACATCATTAGAATCTAGTCGAATGTAACTGGTTGTCGCCATGATATGTCTGAAAATATTGCTCATTTTGGTGTTAAACAAAAATCACTCACTCTATCTCTTTTCAGAGGGAAACGTGTGTTGTTCTTACGTATGAATACTAGATCCAATTGTTGAAGATCAGAAATGTCTAATCTTACAGCCTCATTCAGTTGTGACTTTCTGTGTCGGGGAGCTATACATCCTTGTTTCAGAATAATTTCTCAAATTTATCCTGGGCAAACATAAAAATGTTGACCAGTTGTTCTAATCATCGAATTTTTGTACCTGTTTGTGTTGTCCAATTTGTTAAAATCATTTTTTAACATTTGGGTTTTAATCTTTGGTGTTATCGTGTCTACCTATGATTAAGTATCCAATTAGCCTTTCATTGACTAAACCCACCATTAAGAGATTGCATTTGGCTGGAATTTAATGGGCATTTATCTTCCATGTGGATAATTATTTCGGTCACACTAAGTCTTCAACTTATCGATTTGATTAAAATTAAGCCATACAATGATAAATTCTAGTACGTAATATAGTTTCTCCAATATCATTCAGACAGGTAATAAATAATCCTCCTTGTGCCTCGGGGACTTAATGGAACTTTAGAATTGTAATGTTCAACAATTGTCATTGAACATTTCAATTACATGTAGTTAATTTATAACGGCCTAAATAAACGTTAGAGAATGCCGAAGTGGCAATCAAAAATGGAGAATGCAGAGAAACTGGTAACATAGGGTACACAAGACACAGGATAAATAAATGTTAGAGAATACCGAAGTGGCAATCAAAAATGGAGAATGCAGAGAAACTGGCAACATAGGGTACACAAGACACAGGATAAATAAATGTTAGAGAATACCGAAGTGGCAATCAAAAATAGACAATACAGAGAAACTGGCAACATAGGGTACACAAGACACAGGATAAATAAATGTTAGAGAATGCCGAAGGGGCAATCAAAAATGGAGAATGCAGAGAAACTGGCAACATAGGGTACACAAGACGAAGACAAACAAAACAAAAAACGCAATACAAAAATTGTTGGACATCACTATACGCAAACAAAAACAATTAATGTAAATAAGACATGAATCAACTGGAGGTGAAGGCAAACCGAACGTCGTTTTTATAAGGAAATCGTAACGGACATCACAACACGGAACTAATTTTCAGCAGTTGTCCTTGAGCATTTCAATAACATACATTGTATAGTTATGGGAATATGGACCAGCAATTGTCCTTAAGTATTTCAATAACATATAGTTAAGGAACTAAGGGATACTATATTAGTATAATTTCAGCAATTGTACTAAAGCATTTCAATCACATGTATTACATTTGATTATTTTGAATTATATTTCCAATACATCAGATGAATACCAAAAACGTGTTACCCATAATTTAAAAATGTTTTGATCTCTCACAGCTGTATTGGTTTTAATTTTTTTTTTAAATGATAAAAATGAATATGGACCGCAGTGGTCGTGATCGTAGTTGGATAGTGAGTTCGTATCCCGCTCATGGCGAGGTGTACTCGATATAACATTATGTGATAAAGTTTGTCAGTGTCTTGCAACAAGTCGATGGTTTTCTCCGGGTACTCCGGTTTCCTCCACCAATAAAACTGACCGCCACGATAATACTGAAGTATTATTGAAAGTGGCGTTAAACACCATAACCCTAACCCTAAAAATGAATACTAGTATAAAATTGTGATTTTCTATAAATACCTACCCGTGATATCCAGATATTCGAGATTGACACAATAAGAAGTGATTTCAAACAGAGATTCGTTCGTGACATTTGCACATCCTTGTATTTCCAAATGTCTCAACTCGGGACATCGCTTCGCTATTGTGTGTAATCCTTTGTTCGTTAGCTTTTCACAGCCCGTCAACAGAATTTTTTCTACAATTACACAGACAGTTGGAGTATTATAACTGAGTCGCTTTGTCAAATATTTCAAAGCTTTGTCCACATTTATTTTTTCACTGTTAATCACTATACGTTTCCATAGTAACGGATCCCATGATAATCTATACCATCGGTTACACACCCGAGAACACCGGCACAGTTGATCTGTTGGTAAGTTTGAAAAAATGTTGACAATGACGTCATCTGTCAATAAATCGAAAACTGACGGTTTATGATGACGTGATTTTGTAGACTTGGATGAAATATATTGGTCAGAGTCTTGCAGTTCAATTCGTTTAATGTTATACTGTATTTCTTCAATATGTTTGTCTAATTGGTATTCATACGCGGGATTTTTATAGCTGATGACAGGTGGCGCTGGTGAAGGTTTACCTGATGACACATGAGACGACTTTGACGACGATCGATGCGACGAAACAGTTTTCATTGATGATGATGATCTCTGAGACATTGGTGAAGGAGTGGACATACGGTATGGCATTTTTAAGTCACGTGGGTTATAATGATTTGGTTCTTTGTTAGCAGGAGTTCTCGGTCCTGACCATGATGGTTCTCTACAGGAGGCGCGTCCAGATTCGCTACTGTCAGAGAAGCTTCCTTTGAATGTAGACATACTTGTCTTCGAGTACGTATGACTCGGTGCATCTGAAGCGAATCCTGATGAAGAATCATGGGTCGAGTCTGTACAAGTCTGATTTGGGTCTGAAAATTAAAAAAACTCTGATTAATCATATTATATATGAAAAATAATTTGTTTATTATAGGTATCCAGTAACTGTAGTTGAAAAAACACATTTTATATAGTAGATCCCCACACCCTCGAAAGACCACACTCTTATCAGGCCAGATATCAGATACACTGCGACAGTAAAATACTAAAGATTCAACTGATCCCATCAAGAGAGGACATCTCCCTTATAAAACCACTTGTTCACTGCAATCGCCTAGACACACCGGCTATGGATAAGAACTTAGACTAGACCGGGGGATTTGTCCTAGCCTCGGGCTATCGGACCTATAGTAATTTCGAACCCAGTAATTCCCCCTCCCCAAGAGAAGTTATTGTGCTTATAAAGCCACTTCTTTCATTGCAAAAGAGGTGGCCTCATAAGAGAGAATGTTACTGTACTGCAGTGTAGATATCTAATTTAGTGCGCACTAATCGTTTATCTAATGACCTTCATCATGTACGCTCAAAGTTAAAAGATTGGATACCCCAAATCTGCTATGGTTATCTACGCCTGTTGGAGAGGGATCTGAACTTTAGTTTTTATAATTAAATTATTAAGAAATTTGTAAATAACAATCAATGTGTATCTGAAAAACCGTGTTATAATGTCGAAACACTGCATATTTGTCAATGATACCATCGACGACTAAATGTCCATAAGCAGAGCTATCGATCTTGTGCTAGACATAAAAAACATGGACATCTAATAGAGAAAATGTGTTGTCTATAGAAGTACAAGGAAGTCCACATATTATCCTCATAATTAAGCGACAAAAAATGACAGCTTACTAATAATATATATTTGTTGTACACATTTCGCCTTCTCTTTTCATAACTTTAGATCCTGGAGGGATTTTTGTTAGTTTTTTTTTTATCGGGGAAAGAAGAGTACATACGTGACGTCAATTTCATGTTTTAATTTATCCAAATATAACATTCAATATAAAAGGACTACGTTTAAAATCTAAATGGAATTTGGATAGCTAAATAGATTAAGACACTTGAAATCTTGAATACACTCAAACTTATCCAAATAACGGACGGTATAAAAGATTAAAGCAACGGAAATTCGTCAGTAGTGTATTGAATTAAACAAAACTGATAAAATACATCAAAGTTCAAAGAATTTGGGTATTACACATTTAGAAGGAATTTATAACATTGGAACTGATAAAACATAATAAATAAGGTTATATCTACTGAACTTTATTGAACAAAGACACCACATTTTGGGTTTTCGACGAAATTCGCGTTCATATTTCGTGATTCACCTTCTGAATGAAAGATGGTACGTCGTGTTGTATTTCATATGTTGACATTGATGAACGGTTACTTAAACTTTCTTTTCATAAAGATAGTTATTAGTAATCGAGAACCAGATAACAATCTTGTTTACCCTTCATTCAGGTTTACACTGAAGATAGAGGGTTATGATGGTTGTGGTGTTTAACGCCATTTTCAACAATATTTCAGTTATATCGTGGCGGTCAGTTTTATTGGTGTGGAAAACCGGAGTCACTGACAAACTTTATCACCTAATGTTACCAAAGGGATAATGAAGTATCGGCTATGAAAAATCAGTAATACCGTGCAACCTATGCGATGCCTGTTTTATCAATGCATAAATACAAAAAAGTACATGCTTATCGCAAACGACCTTCATAGGAGTAAATCAATATGGCGGTATTAATGTACCCTCCTTTGAAAATGAATAATTGTATTATTCTTCTTAAAATTCGAACTTGAAATATTAATACATACTTCACTTCATAAAAAATACCTTGTGTGATGCGAAGTTAAATCTGCATTTTATCAACTCATTAAAAGTTAAATCTGTATCTTATCATCTCTTTAAAAGTCACAGAAGATATGTTAATCCCTTTGAATAAGCTATAAACTAAGTATAAATGTTGGCTTTCAAACTTGTCAAAGTTTAAATTGTTATTAGTTGTAAAAGCGTTCATAATAAACCATATAAAATAAGATTAGAAAACATAGTTACAATTTCTTGAAATGTTCTATTTATCGCTTTTATTGAAATTAAAATAGGATTTTACTTACAAAACAATATAATTTAAATGAAATTCAAATTTACCCTTTCGCCTGAGAAAGTTAAATTTTCATTAAAAAAAAGTTAAATAACACTAAAATTGAACCGATTATTCTGATACCTCAGTCACCTAAGCTAAATGATATATAACTCGATCAGTTTTTGGATATTGTGAAAGTCGATTTCTTCCTATTCAAATCAGTCGATTTTTCGAATTAACCTATACGTACTTCTTATAACAGGATTTGATCTATTTATACAATTTCTTGTTAATAAGAAAGAATATGGATGTATATGAACATGGCAGACTATCCAACATTACACTTAGACACATATTCAAGTAAAAGAGTAGCGCTTCTGCTGTTGTTCTATATTTCACACACACAGTATGGACTTCACCAATTAGCATAACTCGTACCCTAAAATGAGTGTTTAACGGGGGTTAGGGTTCATATGGTTATGGTGTTTAACGCCACTTTCAACAATATTTCAGTTATGTCATGGCGATCAGTTTTATTGGAGGAAACCGGAGAAAACCATCGAACTGCCACTGACAAGCTTATTCACATAATGTTCAATAGAGTACACCTCGCTATGAGCGGGATTAGAACTCACTATTATGGTGATAGGCACTGATTGCATAAGTAGTTGTAAAGCCAATTAACATACGATCACGACGTTGTTATGTTTTTGATACTTTGGAGTCGTACGACCATCAATCTTTGGCAACATAATTGAGGAATATTATCTTGTATTGTAATGATTTAAATGACATTTGATCTGCAATAACAACGTAGATATATACCCTATAAGATTGTTTGTCAGTATGTATCTCAAATACCAAGTCATTATTTAATACTTATAATAATTTAGGCTCATAATTATCCATTCGATCTTTTAAATTATTCAGTCAAGACCTTGATTGTTCAATAAATATTTTGTGTAAGTTTAAAATTTTAAATGCCATAGTTCGTCTCAACAGCAAATCCGAAATAGTTATTTTTTCGTGACACCACTATACAATGCAACTACTCATACAGGTTTTGGTAAACAGACCCGCCGTACAGATTGATACGAGTTTTGTTGCACGTAAAAACTGCAAACACAAGACAACAGAATTAGATTGCAATGAGCATTCGAAAGTACATGTATTACAAAGACAAATGTCCTTGCAGAGAATGTTTCACGTAGAGGCTATTGCTAGATCATACCAAAACGGTCTATTATCAAATTATTTGTTACAAACTTGGGACGTTTCATCACGAAAGGAAACATATCTCCTGTAATGGCTGTCTTTACCCTTTATAATATCTACGACCACGATAAAGTCTAAGACAGTAATAGGTAAAAACAACCAAGATATAACCCATCGATTGGTTAGGGTTATGGTGTTTAACGCCACTTTATGTTTTATTGGTGGGCGAAACCGGAGAAAACCACCGACCTGCTGCAAGTCATTGACAAACTTTATCACATAATGTTGTTTCGAATACACCTCGCTAGAGCGGGATTCCAACTCACAACGTTAGTCAATAGTTATATGCATTCTAACAGTAAAAAGAGACGGAAACAAAACAAAATAGCGACTGTGCATAATACACTCCCCCACACCGGGACGCAAGCTCAAATGTGCAATAATCCTGAACTCGAGAGAGACCATGACAAAATAAGATGCTTCTAATAATAATTGGTATGGGAGAAATCCTCACACTAAATCTGTCTATCTAATATATACAAAATAAAAGTAGGGTTCGAATAACAAAACGACACACCTGATGGTAAGGTGCGAAAATGCATTTCTCAAAATTGACCTTTGAGGTCAAATAATGAGGCAACTACCGTAAACATGTATGTAAATATTATGTGATGTGTAGGAACATTAATGGCTATAAATTACATATAAAATATTATTTATGTCAAAATTATTAATGTGTGTACAAAGGTATCTTACTGGTATACGATTTCTAATTGTAATACAATCAGTATTATTTATTGAATATTTTGAAGAAAATAATAGTAAACAAATGCCCAATTTTTAATGGAGAATGGATAGTCGAATACAAACCATTTAGAGGAAAAAATATGCTGTAGTTTAAAATTTTGATATATGGGAATATAAATGAATATTAACTTGTTTGGTTTGACAAAAAGTCTTGGTGCGGTTTGTGTTTATTTCAATACACGTAACGCTATTAATAATAAACGTTCCCATAATTAAGATTCATCTAGAATTTGTTGACAACCCTAGACCAGTCCTTCAAAGAAAATAGGACTGAATGCACCCATTTATTATTAGAAGTATAAACATATTGTATGTAAATCTTTAATCGTACAGGGTTCAAATAGCACCGAAAAATATATCAACTACAACGTATGTGCCGTCGGGAATGAACAGTCGTAAAATATGTAGTGTCAAAGGACAAATCTACAATTGTCTTATCCTTCCTGGTGTTCTATTGCTATTCTCTCATCCCCCGGAAAAATAAGCTTGATATCATTTTCTTCCACTTCCTCGGTAAGTGACTATGATCTCATGTGTTGGTCGGGTAAGACTGGGATCAAAGTTATTTCCCCAAAGGCTCATACCCAACTATGCGTCAACGTAGCAGTGTAGAACGTGACAAACATAAGATTTTAACATTTAATCGTTTACATTGTCATACATATGTGAGTTTTCACCTTTAACCTTTGTGTTTCCTTTTGTTAGTTATATCATTGTCGTGTCCTTTGCTCCCTATTAACCACCCGTTCAACTTATAAAACCAATTATGAGAGTTATCATAGATATACATATATGGCAATGATTGTGTATTTTGGTAATCTGGTTTCCTTGCTTTCTTCTATCTGGTTTCCTTGCTTTCTTCTATCTAGTTTCCTTGCTTTCTTCTATCTGGTTTCCTTGCTTTCTTCTATCTGGTTTCCTTGCTTTCTTCTATCTGGTTTCCTTGCTTTCTTCTATCTGGTGTCCTTGCTTTCTTCTATCTGGTTTCCTTGCTTTCTTCTATCTGGTTTCCTTGCGTTCTGCTATCTGGTTTCCTTGCTTTCTTCTATCTGGTTTCCTTGCTTTCTTCTAAGCTTAAGACTGGTGAGGTTAACTAATTGCCAACATAAATAAATTTTTCATGACTGTTGTAGTTGACACAAGTAACTGGCATGTTAATAAGTAATGTGGTTTGTCAAAGGTAACCGGTGTGTGACAAGTTAACTGCTTCAATAAGGTACTTGGGTTAGTTCAAGAACTCAAGATTAACATGACCATTGGTTAATTTTAGTTTAGTATCATTGGTTCTATATCCATAGAGGGCATTTTTAGCTGACATTTACCGAAATATTTTGTGAACAGTAACTTAAATGTATAAGAAAATTTAGTCTGACTAATAAAATGAAAAACAAAAAATATCACACTGTCGGAACGGCACTTCAAGAAAACGTGAAGGGATTAAGCTAGTTTAATGGATAGTTGTACAATAAATAACCCATAAATCGTCATTGTTTTCTAATGTATAGTATACAAACTTATTGTACATTTCAGTGATATTTTCTTAAAGCTATTTTGCTAAAAATGTGAAATATTTTGAGTGTGATAATTTAGTCGTGTCTAATTTCAACACCACACAATTTATAGTAGGTAGCTCATTTATCCAATGCGTATCGTAGTTAAAAAAAAGAACTGAAGATATCCCTTTTTAGCAAAAATTAAAGAATTTTCTATTTATTGTTAAAACAATTGTTTGTTTTACTATTCTATCATTTTATGTGAGATATATATAGCTTGAAAGTCACGTTGAGCTATATCGAGTTGAGAAAAATCTAAAATAGTCAAAGAAAATAAATTGACAACTTACTGTAAAATAGAACAGAATTTCCTGGGAAACACCATTTCATATAATTGTGTCTTTTGTCGTTTTCTAATTCGAGCATCTTCATTCCGGAAGATTTGTCTGTAATATTAACTCGGCTTTAGACCAGTTCAGTGTTATCAAAGTCAATATTGTGTCGGCACAAGTAAATGTTGTGTTATGTTGAGTTCAAGTATTTTGTTTTCAAAATTAAACAAATAAATATATTTTAGTATAAATGGTAAAGTGCGATAACAGTCTATACACATCCAATATTGAAAATCCTTTTTAAAAGAAACGTGTCTTAATAGGCTATAGATTCTTATTGGTCATCATAATGTGGCATTTCTCCATTTTATTGTCCTTCTTTTTCTTAATATCAATAAAAGATTTTTTTTTTAAATCCACAATTGTAGCTCCAAAAAATAAAGTAATCTTTACTCCTTCAACTATGATCTGACTGAAATCTCTACTATCTACTCACTGAATGTATTTAAATTTTATCGAATGTGTATTCCACACTCTGTCGTAATATTTAAAGGACACCATATATAGCTACTATCAGTAGCTAGCTCTTCGACCTAATTTAAAATTTCGATACTATATCTATCAAACTTCAATTAGCCAGTCAATTGAAAGTCTATTTAATCTACCAGTAGAAAATATTTACTCGCAACTAAGCAATTATACAAATATCATTTCCCTCTCTTCTCAATTGGTTAATGTCGGATTAATTCACTCACCACTTAAGGGGGTCAATTTCCTTTTTTTTTATTGAAAATATATTTATAGAACTATTGTATGGCATAAATGGTACTTTTCCGGTTCTGTTGTGTAGCGCGGATCGATATTCAATATGAAAATACTATAAATTTAGTCATGTGTTGTTTTAAAGACGATCCTCGAATACCATCATGAATGGAAAATTAAAATATTTAGATACACAATAAAGTGTTTATTTTGGTTTCTACAGCAATAGTATGGATTGTAATGATCATGGAAAATATTAGTCACGGAATTATTTTGTCAAATGCCTCGAAAAATATCAAAAGAAAAAACATCAAAATAATAATAATAAAAAAATTCGGTGAATTCTCAAGAAAAGTTTGAAATGACCAAACAGGTAATCTGAAACTGTAAATCGAAGGACAGACAAACAATGGTCAAAAGAAAAAGGACAAACAACAATCTACAAAACATAGCACAGAAAACTAAAGATCGAGTAACGCCAACCGCACAAAAAACCGTTGTGAACTCGGGTGCTCTCAATTTTGTAAGACAAATATACTAATTAATTTCTTGTTTATAGGACAATAAAATTGATTTGATCAATAACATTACACTAATGAACAAGTTTTTGAATGCTACAACTCGCCATTTGTAAAAGTTGGTGATGTCAGGCTTTTGGTTTTTCTTACGTTGTGTGTATATCAAGCGCTGCAGAACAGTGGACTAACGTTTCGAGTACATCTAGATGGAATTTCTCATGATGCGTTAATTTTAAAAACTACGGTTTCACTTGCTATCGAAAGATAGATTTGATATAGTGTCAAAAGAATCTTCTGCCGAACATCAGTGGCAAAAACACTGCTTTGGTTCCAAAGACAAAAAAAGCTCTTCTTTGAATCCAGAGTCCAAAGCAGTGTTTTCCTCAATCGGAATGCATGGCTGTGTATTAGTATAGCTTTGTTTCCAATGTTGAAAACTATTACATGTTAAAAGTAATTTTCGTCGTCTAATGATATTATTTGGTATAAGTTTTGTTCCATTGTCAGAAGAAATTATGAAAAGAAAGTTGAAATAGTGATGGCCATCAATAAAACGAACATTTACCTCTCATCTAAACTGAAATCACTGAACACAAAAAAGAAAAAACAACTTATGACGTTTGAAATCCTTGTCCTGGCTTATGCTTACATACAATACATATTTCCACTGTCTATCCTTGTCCTGGCTTATGCTTACATACAATGCATATTTCCACTGTCTATAGACAGTTTTCGTGTGAAGCTTGAATGCGTCTGTAGTAGATATGCTTACATTGTATACATTGCTTCTTTCACATGAGAGGAGACGTTTTTTTGTTGTCAATAGACTTGTGTCCGTTGTCAAAATAATTACAAATGTATATTGTATACATTGTTTGTTTCCTCTGTCAGGAGACATTTTTTTTCTATGGCCATTGTTTCTATTGTCCAAGACCCTTTCGATATGCTTAATGATATTACTTTTGATTTATTGATATAAGATACCTGATAACGATCGCTGTTCACTGTCAAGCGATGTATCTCATGGTTGACTTAGTTCAAATGTCTTGTGTAGTTGATTATATTAAAGCAAAACATGATCCATATATTCAAAGGCTTAACAATAAACGTTAGAAAATACCGAAGAGGCAATCAAAAATGGACAATCTAGAGAAACTGACAGCATATGGTACACAAGGCGAAGAGAAACGAAACAAAACTCAAACACAATAATTGCTGGACATCACTATCCGCAAACAAACACAAATAACGTAAATAAGACACGAGTTCTCCTAAAAGAAACTGGAGGTAAAGACGAACCAAACAAACACAAATAACGTAAATAAGACATGAGTTCTCCTAAAACCAACTGGAGGTAAAGACGAACCAAACAAACACAAATAACGTAAATAAGACATGAGTTCTCCTAAAACCAACTGGAGGTAAAGACGAATCGAACAAAATAGTATCGTAAAGAGTTCGCAATATATTACTAAGTAATATGGGAAACATTTCTATCTACGAATTTTAAACTTCCTTATTTGATTTCTTCGATTTAAAAATCCAACCAAGATTACATGATGAAATACGGTTTAATTGCTAAGCTCAGCATTACCTGCTAATCTTCAATAATAGCATCTGTCAGTTCTGTATGCCTGACTGAGAAGATAAATATCTCAGAAACACTGAATCGTGACGATATCAATTCCATCGATTTTTCATCTTCATATAAATCAATAGTTTCACCAGGTACTACCATTGTTTTGAAGAAAACAAAATCTTTGTCGCCAAATGAAATTAAAAGAAGAGTTTGAAGACACCAAAGGGGTAATCAGAATCCGTAAATCTAAGGTACCAAAGGGGTAAACAGAATCCGTAAATCTGAGATAACAAAGGGGTAATCAGAATCCGTAAATCTGAGATAACAAAGGGGTAATCAGAATCCGTAAATCTAAGACACCAAAGGGGTAATCAGAATCCGTAAATCTGAGATAACAAAGGGGTAATCAGAATCCGTAAATCTAAGA
>MJUT01022372.1:303533-324914 GCA_002080005.1 Gigantidas platifrons
CAAAGGGGTAATCAGAATCCGTAAATCTGAGATAACAAAGGGGTAATCAGAATCCGTAAATCTAAGATACCAAAGAGGTAATCAGAATCCGTAAATCTGAGATAACAAAGGGGTAATCAGAATCCGTAAATCTGAAATAACAAAGGAGTAATCAGAATCCGTAAATCTGAGATAACAAAGGGGTATTCAGAATCCGTAAATCTGAGATAACAAAGGGGTAATCAGAATCCGTAAATCTGAGATAACAAAGGGGTAATCAGAATCCATAAATCTAAGACACCAAAGGGGTAATCAGAATCCGTAAATCTAAGATAACAAAGGGGTAATCAGAATCCGTAAATCTAAGATAACAAAGGGGTAATCAGAATCCGTAAATCTAAGGACAGACAACAAAATTACCATCAGAAAAAGTACAAAAGGACAAAAAACGATTTACAAAAAATACACATAAAACTAAACAAATTTAGTTTAAAATTTCATTGATTTATTTATGACTTATGACCCAGAATTTTATTTAATTATCAATAACAGGATAGATATGTTGGTATTTGCATTCTAGCGATCCTGTGGTTTCTAAAACACGTAGAGGTCTTTAAAGATATTTGTTCTTTCTGTGTTTTCGTCTGTATAAGTGTAATTTAATTAGAAATTGACGAATAATAGGATTTTAAGTTTCGAATTACTGAATTGAAAATGAAAAATATTTAAAAGTAGTGCCACATACAATTTAGCGACACGTTTTGTACTGCGGACCAAATGGTTGCATGTTAACAGTCAATTATAAGGAACAAAAATTAAATTTACTTCCACTGTTTATAGCGATTGTTTATTTGTTTGTCCAATAGGCCTATTGATTCAAAATTAACTGATATGTTTCATACAACACGCCTTTAAGCATGAATAAACCTTGAAATAATTCAGACACTACGTCAGGGAAGGTCTTAAATTGTTTTCATTATGAATTATAAACTATATTTAGGTATTTTGCGTGGTACCACATTTCTATCCCATTTCTTATCAATTTTAAGCATATTTTAATGTTCAATCAAAACAAATGGATCAGACACATGCTTTACAGACTTAGTATCGTCTTCATATTTCTTTACCATGAAGACGGAGAAACAACATATACGATATATATATACGTAAAAAGTAAAAAATGACGGTAAATTTCCAATAATATCTTGCTTTATTGTAATACATGTTTTGTGTTCATGAAATGTTCCTTGAAAGATGTCTGATATTTGAGCGGAGTTGACAAAAATCTCTTAACATAATGGGCGAGACAATACGTAAATGTAAAGATGAAGGTAGTCCATAAGGGTCCATTTTTGAACGGGAAAATTAAAATATTCGAGAATATAAGACAATACCGGTATACCAAAGAGGTAATCAGAATCCATAAATCGGAGTAGGACAGAAAACACAATGGCCAAAAGAAAAGGTACAAATAACGATCTACAAAACATTACACAGAAAACTAAAAATCGAGCAACCTGGACCCCACTACAAACCGGGGGTATGGGTGAACTCATGTACGAAGAGTTTGAAGATACCAAAGGGGTAATCAGAGACTGTAAATCGAAATAGGACAGAAAACACAAAAGAAAAGGAAAAGGAAAAACAACGATCTACAAAACATACACATAAAACATAAAGTACCCCCCAAAATACATACTCTTAAAACCATGTGGTTATCTCATATAGCTATTCTTTTGTAAAGATAAAAAGAAAAATGTCAAATATTCTTTCTGTCATCTTTTGGACAAAACAAACTACTATAAAATATACATGTATATATTTATGAAAGAAACGAGAACTTTCTTTATACACACTACCTATGCGTCAAATTTCTCGTTTCCAGCATATTTAACATGAAGTATCACTTTTCCAAATATTTATAGGATTATTTTTGATCGGATTAACATTCTGTAAGAGCGAGATAACAGCCCAGTATATGTGTATTGTAAAGCGTAGCCACATCAAACGATCCTATCTTGGCGACGTCAACCATTGACTCACAAGCCACATTGGAGAAATGGTGCTTTCATCATTAATTAATCCCATTTAAGTCTTTCTTTCGAATTTCAGAAATAGCTGAACAGCTCTTGCGTGACGTTTAATGGCCTATAATAAACGTGACATAGAGTCAGTTCGATATGAAGTGCCTATTAGCCAGAGACTATTTAGAGAACATCGAGTCATTCCAACAGGAACATCGATTGTGGATCACGTTCTAGTTATTTCATATAATTATGGAGAAAACGATTTTAAGTAAAGTGTATGTTGTAAAAAAAACATATCCACAAAAGGTTAATGTCATCAATTATATTAAACGATTTTTTGGATAAATGTTTTTAAAATATTTCAAATAAAGTTGTCCAATTTCGATGATAAATTGCAATTAATACTATTGAATGAGCTATATCGCAATTAATACATTACTTTTGAATGTATTTTTGAGTCTATCGTGGACGTGATCGTATGGTAGTTGGATTTACGACCACCCGTGCAATCGGTGCCTATCGCCGCTAACGTTTTGAGCCGTAATCGCGTTCATGGCGAGTTGTACAACATTATATGATAAAGTTTGTCAATGACTTGCGGCGAGTCGGTGGTTTTCGGCGGGTACTCCAGTTTCCTCCACCAATAAAACTGATCGCCACGATATAACTGAAATAGTGTTGAAAGTGGCGTTAAATATCATATCTCTAACCCTGAAAGTATTTCTTGCAATTAAGTCTATTGAATGCATTTGTCTTTTCCAAATATATTTTACTGGCGTTAAAAACATTATCTCATATCCCATAAGAAACCCGTAGGACGATAAAAATGAATGATTTTATTTGACACAGCTTGGAGTTATGTCTAGAACTGAATGTAGATATTTTTTGGTTTAAAGAAACATGTTCCTCGTTATAAATTTAAACATGCCACGGTTTATCTGTAGTGATAAGACGGATCTTGACTTGTTTAGTCTCCTTTGACAAGCATACTGTAGCTCAGAGTCGGTATCAGCAGGTCTTGGTTCGATTTCACACGCTCGGAAGATTTATCTTGACACACGGGATTATATGTGATAAATTATACATCTTTGATCAAGTTCTCATTCGCATGGTACAAGTTATGTAAATAGTGTAAACAGATATCTGTCACGTGGTTAATAAAACAAATATTAAATATGATATTATTATACTATATGGTTACAAGTCAAATATGTAAGGTAAACAATATTAACAAGACGACTTGTCATTGTGTGTGTCTTCATGACAAAATGTATCATTACTTCATTTCTACATCTCTTTTCCAAATCTTTTTAACATTAAATAATCGTTAGAGAATAGTAACGAAGGGGCAATCAAGAATGGACAATCCAGAGAAAACAGAAGGGGCAATCAAGAATGGACAATCCAGAGAAATTGGCAACACCGGATACACAGGACGAAGATAAACAAAGCAGGCAAAACGCAATACAATAAAATTTAGCTGTCAAATAAAGAAATTTATGAAAATATCAACATAAATATAATTTCTGTTATTTATACTTCAGATATGGTAAGTATTGATCATTTTTACCCTATGGTGCATATCAGCGACAAAATTCGAATTCACCACATCAAAGAAAATGGAGAGATTGGTGATCGCGTTTTCATAAACGTCAACATGAATATAATCTCTGTTATTTCTACTCTAGCTATGCTAAACAAACATTAGAGAATACCGGAGGGTCATTCAAAAATGGACAATCCAGAGAAACTGGCAACATAGTACACAATCAATTTTATCCTCTGGAACAAAACCTGGTCTTCAAATAACGCAAGACATGTGTAAGCCTAATATTAAACTATTTAAGACAAATGAAGGAATGTTCAATGTTGACAGCCACTATCAAACAATTTAAACTATAATATTACATTATATTATATAAAACATGAAGTGTGTGCTCAAATAACATTTAATATCGTTTTAAATAAATTACTCGATGAAGTGGATTTATATACGAGTGCATTATATTACATGTTAGTTTTCTTTCAATACACATTCATGAAAAACAAATATGTCTTGAAACATTAAAATAAATAGTTTTACATTTTAAATGATATAGATAAAATAAAACATAAATGGTAATTCCAATAAAAGGTTGAAATAACGAAGAGGTCCGCTTTTTACTAGACCAACACGATTAGCTGGATTTTTATAGTGTTAGCTCACTGAAACAACGGTCGGCGAATAGACATGTCATGTCGCCCCACTCGGACACATCGCCCTGATTCCGAACCAACCAGTCTTTCCTCTTTCTCCATAATGCTGCGTTCTTATCGGAGAAGCAACAAATACAATTTCTATAGTCTTTGGTTTGAACAGATCGGGACTCAAATCCATGGTATACCACACTGGAGGCGAGCACGCTAACAATAACACCACCAATGTGGTTCGGGGGATTCACACTAAATGTGAAATAACAAATAACACAACGTTAAATTTACTAAGATTAATGTTAAAAGTTTCAGAATGTTAAAAAGGATGTAATAGATCATGGTCTAATGAACTTTTACATGTGTAATTATGTAGAATAAGGTTGTAAACCTTTTTTGTGGACAGACATACACACTTTATGATGAAAGGACTATTAATCAATTTCAACAAGACGAAAGGGGATTTAGGACGAAAAGCGTACTTTTAAGACAGATAAACATATTTCTAAATGTGCAGCATACATAGACTGTGGAACATACTTTTAAGACTACAAAATACATGTCAGACTAGGAACATATTTCTAAGACTGTATAGAATTTCTTCTAGACTGTGGAACATATTTCTAAGACTGTACAAAATTTCTTTTAGACTGGAACATATTTCTAAGAATGTACAGAATTTCTTCTAGACTGGAACATATTTCGAAGACATTACAGAGTACATTTAGACTGTGTACCATACTTCTTAGAACGTAAAGCACTTTTAATAATTTAATTTTATCACTATCTCCTGCATGGTAAACAGACAAATGAGGAAAAGGTATAAAAATGTGTAAAATACATTTTTAAGCTGAAAATGTTCGACAAGAAATAATTGCAGATACTAAAGGGGTTACCAGAAGTCGTACACCGAAGAAGAAAGATAATGAAATGTTTAAATGAAAAAGAACAAAATAACAAACAATGATCTACAAAACACTACGCAGAAAACTAAGACTGAGTAACACGAACCTCATAAAAACCCGGCGTAATCTCGGGTTTCCTCTAAGGGTAAACAGTCCCTGCTCCACTAGTGGCACCCGTCGTGTCACTCTAATTGCTAGCCCGGTGATAAGTTACAGGGGAAGATTTAATTGTTGATTGCTGTTTCTCTGCTAACCATGCATCGTAAAAGAGTTAAAGTAGCCTTACTGGTTCGGGGTCATGATAATGTGTCCGAGTTAAACTTTAAAGTTTATACTACAGTGACTTCTTTACCTGTGAAGTGTGTTTTCATTCAGCTAGCTCATTGTGTTGTCTAGTACTAACCAGGTGCTACAACGTAAGGTGAAATCATTTTTTCTGTTAAGTTCGCGTTTATATTTATACCCCTTTTAAATATGCTTAAAAGTCGTGTTTTCAAGAATATTTCCGATTCTATCGAATTCCATTTAACTCGGTTAGGAATACAAATATGTCATCATACCGCGTGAAGCTAAGTGCTAATCCTGCATCACGTGATTGTAAGATTATAAACAAATCCAACAATCTAGATGTTCGGGATACCGAAGATGCCGTTTTATTCAGTATTCGAATTTAGCAGATTTACTGTATTATATAAGATTAGTAAAATACCATGTCATATTTGATGAAAATTGACATTATACTGGGTCAGGCTTGCAGGTAATAATAGCCAGACAAATGATTCATCTCGTAAGTAGAACATGCATGCAATCGGTGCATTTTTCGGTCAAGCACTGTAATTAATATATCTCACACAAACTATTTAGCCACACATAACAGTGCACATAACACTCGTTATAATTAAGAACATTACTTATATATTTACATCATCATTCGTGAGACAACGTCTATAAATTACCTATATACGTCAGAAACAGGTGAAAAAAGAACGAGTAATAAATGCCAAGAAAGACATATATATATACACACACTCACATGTTCTGACCATAATTGCTCATGGTCTAGGGAGACATTCCACAAATAATTTGTATAAATTTAATCCAAAAACGTCGGTCACGTTTTGTAATTGTAAAATCGTTTAAAGCTATTGTACACAGTATTTATGGTGCAAGTTTTATCGACGCTTTACAGTGTATTTTTAACTATTGCGGCATTTGTATGTGTACCATTATTCAATGGAAGATTCACAGTCAGTGACTATTATTTTAGAAAAAAGAATTTATGATTTAACTAATAGAAGATACATTCATATGAATTATCAGATATTTCACTTAAAAATTTAAAAATTGTTTTGATTCTTCAAAACATTGTTGTGAGACTTTAAATGATGAAAAATATGTCGTATTTCGATTCCCGACATTCACAAGGGGTATTACTTTCATATGATAAAGTTCATTGTTCGCCATTATCAAATTATTGATACTTTTTTTCTCAATGAAAAGATGTTATACATGTATTTGAAATATTCGAATTCTATTTTAAAAGCATGATTGTTGCTTTGATATTTAAAAATTAGTTTTAGATGTCTGTAACTGTTTAAGAAAATGTATCATCTTTTGAAAAGAGGTATAGACACATTAAACATGTCATTTAACTTTGATCTTTTGAAATTGACGGGAAAACATATTTAAAGGAAGCAAAAGACGCACACAGTTCATTCGTGTAGTACAATATTAGTTTAAAGTTCGTTCTTTATATCTTTGACTTCATATTTTTCTAACACTTGCATCTATTTCATGCAATATGAACGCTTAATGTTCCAAAAATTAGATCAGGACACGAGCCTTTTTGTTGATAAGAAAGTCTGGGGTTTAATGTGGCATTGTGGGTAAAGTCGTGATGACTTATACATTCATGTAATGGCGAACGTGTATGACCCAGACAAAAAAATCATTTCTATTTTTTTTTTAATCTTTTGATTAATAAAAAAAACGCATTTTTTTTTGTAATGATTAATAATTTCTTGAATATTTAATTTGATTTTATGTATAAATTAACTTTTAACGATGCTTTTTTTTGTATTTATTTATCTTTAATGTCTCATAATTCATTTAAAGTGAAGAACACAAATGTGACACCCTTGCAGTATCCAATTTCTAAAACTGTGCAATGATGGCCCGGTGTTTCAACACCCCTCCCCCCCCCTAATCATTACTCGATGCTATAAGATACAGAATAATGAAAATAATGCATTTAATGTCAAAATAATGCATTATTAAATGAAAACAAAATTATTCACTTTTCCATATCAGAAATAATCAACACGTTGACCTACTTCAGACCTTACAATAATGCAACAACGGAGCGAATCGGGGTGTGATGGTCATCGTACTCACCTCAAGTGCTAATATCGTGGGTTCGAACTCGGGGTATGTCGAATCGAAGGCTGTAAAATTTGTATTGCTTCTTCTCCGCAAACATCTAAGCATTTAGCATTAATGCGGGTGGTAAGAGCAAAGACTGGTTAACTCGAAGTCAGTTTAATGTGTTCAAATGGAGTGACATGCCAAACTGTGCACTGTTGTTTCAGTGAGCGAGGACTATAAAAATCCAACTTAGCATGTTAATCTTGTTGAAACCTGATATCACCATCAAAAGTTACTTGTTTTCGCCATGACATTTCTGAGAAATTTCCTACTTGGCGTTAAACATCAACCAACCACCCACTCTTACAGCTGAGAAAGTATACATGTTTTTCTTCAAAAATCCAAAATATCTTTATTTCATCAGTCGAAAGTAATTTTTTCTCTTTTATTTCGTTATTTGAAATTCAATAATGCAAATAAAAATAAAGTGTAGATTCTCTCTCTCGAGAAAAAAATATGAAGTAGGAACTATATAAGTATTATTCTTTGTGCGAATTTCACAATTAAATATGTGTTTGTTAATATACAATAAAAAGAAAACTTGAATATTTGGAGATTGGTTTCGTATATCATTTCTCGTTTTGTCACTATATTTGATTCAATACAATACATACTCAATCATACATTTCTCCTTCATTGTACAAAGAAGATAATTGCCAGGTTAAAAATAGTTAAAATATGAAACGCATACATGTTATATTTACTTTGGTTCCGACTGAGACTTCGAACTAGTAACATAATTGTATAACTGAGACAAGTTTAATACCGCCCAGAAATATTAACCACTAATAGACTCAGGGTTAAAGTAAACATGAGTTTTGTTACGATGCATTCTGTAAATCTTTAAATTGTAAGCATTAAATCGCCTGAATATCACGGATTGTATTCAGTGCCATTCCATATAGCATTCCGTGCTTTCATAATTTCTAAACCTTTCTAAATTTAAAGAATACCACATTTTCTTGTTATTACGTCATGTAATGGTGGTGTATTTATTTAGTAGAATTAAGTGTCATGTATACCAGGGTATTGAACAATACTCAATGTTGCGTCATTCGGTTTTTAATGAACACTGGAGAGTTTATTTTTGATAGTTTCATTTTGTTTTGTTTACATGTTTGTTTTTCAGATTATGTTTATTTAAACAACAAAATAGTATAAAATTCCTATATATTTGTATTTGTATTAAGATTAACGTATGTATGACAAATACAAATACAACAAGTTGACAACGGAATATATATCCAATACACAATTGACAAAATAAGTAAACAACCACTAAGTACCAAGTGTTTCTTTTCGGGCTAATATTTACCTCCAAATTCTTACGAATTTTTTTCTTGGACATCAAAAATCAGTATGTTTTTTTCAAATAGTACTTTACCCATACATGATTTGTTATAATGTGTTTGCTGGTCAATCAAAATTATATTTTTCGAGGGAACGTCTAATAGTATTATTTGGCCTAATATTCTTAATCTGTAGTTTTAGTTCATTAGGGTTAGGGTTCTGGTGTTTCACGCCACTTTCAACAATATTTCAGTTATATCGTGGCGGTCAGTTTTATTGGTGAAAGAAACCTGAGTACCGAGAGAAAACCACTGAGCTGCCGCAAGTCACTGAAAAACTTGATCACATAATGTTGTACATCTCGTCATGAGCGAGATTCAAACTCACAACTTTAGTGGTGATAGGTACCGATTGCATATATAGTTGTAAATCCAACTACAATAAGATCACGACCATGACGTCGCTCCGTTGTAGTTGATTATAAACTTATTGGCAGATATTAGATTTCGCTTTTCTTTCTTTTATGTTGTGTCAACGAATTACATGCGATATTGCTAATCTCAATCAAAGTATTTAACATGTACGATCGAGAGTACTTGAGACATCAAATATCTTACAAGACATTTGTATAAACTTTAGCTTGACATGCATTATATAATTCTGAAGTATGTCAATACATATTTATTTACTATAATATAAATATCTAGACAGTCGCTACTGGGTAGCAAGAATGTCATTACAAAGGAACTCTTCACAAAAGAGGAACAAATAGTATCGATTGTACCCCCGGATGACAATTTAGTACTTGTCATTGTGTCCAATCAATAACATGTTTTTTTTTAAATAAGCTGACATGGGTATTGATTTTTCTTGTTTATTCTCTCTGTTAGTAACATAAAAAATTAAAAACCTCGAAGGATATCTTTACCATACATATAAACTAAATCTATAGTAGACTATATGTTAACTTCAATTCAACTGAAAATACAGGAACGATTCGATAGAGCTTAAATATAATTTTTACATCACACTTGACAGATTGATTATGGTTTATGGTGTTGAACGCCATTTCACAACAATTCAATTATATCGTGACGGTCAGTTTTATTGGAGGAGGAAACCGGAGCACCCGGGGAAAAACGCCGACCTACCGCAAGTAAATGACAAACTTTATCACATAATTATGTATCGAGTACACATGGCCATGAAAGGGGTTCGATCTCACAACTCTAGTGGTGATAATCACATATTGCAAAAGTAGTTGTAAATCCAACTACCATACGATCACGACCAGGACGCTCCCCCTCCCCCCCCCCAAATAAGAAAAACAAAACATTTGATGCAATATTTAACAGCTAGTTTTAGTAGCTTATGTATGCGTCATTTTATAGCTCGTTTAAGTACAGATGTATGTGTCACTGGTTTTTTCTTCTCATTATAACGTTTGACAGTTTAAAACATGTTCCTAGATCTTTGTCGAGAAACAATAACTACTTATCATTACATTCGTATTATCAAACAAACTTTAAGACTTATCCTTAATATAATTGACACCGTTAATCCGTTTCTAATCCATTGCGGTAAATGTTTATTTCTGTTGATAATTAAGTCATACATAGCTAATCTTTCTTAATTTTGGCATGGGTATTATTACACAAAATTAAAGACTTAACAAATATTACGATTAAAGCCAAAAAAATCCTTATCATTCCGTGTGTATTTAAGATTTCTCAAGATAAAAAATGTCAATTTCAACTAAGTCACCTCGCGATAACAACCAATTTCAATTCTGTTTCAAATAAAGCTTAATAGAAATGTTAGTATCATTTTTCCTTAAAGAATGAAAGGATATCAATCAACAAATGTTTTACCTCTGATTCCGGTTATTTATTTCACCGTTCAAACCCTTTTAACCATGGCGAACACAATTACCGTCAATATGTGTTCAACAAAAGCGGGTTCAAGATACAATTGAAATCTGACTAAAATCCGAACTGCCAATATTTAACGTTTTGTACAATGGTCGAATCTAACTGCTGAATCAAGCCGTCTGATAAAAGCTTGACCTTGGAAAAAATAGTATATGGGACAAAGGTCTCGTTTGTTACGACAAAACACATTTTACAATTTGACAAAATATTAATATAATACCCTATTTGTCGTTGTATTGGATGTTATTACATTTGAAGAGCTTTTCCATTACGATCACTTAATCTACTCTAGAAGGAGAGGTCTTTGAATCATGCATATAAATATCAATGAACATGAACCTATACCCTCATATGAAATACTTTATACATGTATACTGGTTGCTGGTTTATATTATATGCAATATTGATTAAAAAATAATTAGTTTATAATTGGGCATACAAAAGGTACTAAGGCTTATAAAACTAAGTAAACATGTTTACGAAGCATTGGTGTTCTTCACAGTATTGTGTATATACTGCAGATTATTATCAATTGCATCAAAGACTTTTTTTTAAAGAAATTACTTAAATTTTAATGAAGTTGAAGTAAAATCCATCTTGGTTTCAGAAATCAAGGAACAACGTTTTTTAAATGGTATTCACCATTGCCCAGTAACAAAAACTAAATATATTATGTATGAAGATCAAGAATAAAACCCCTTCTTCTTTACAGCAACACTGAGCACTGCTTGCACAGTTGTGTGTTATGGTTGGTGTTTAAGTCACATGTTGAAAACACATACATGATCGCACCATTTTACTAAGAAGGGTGATTTGGTCTCGTCTGGTTTAACTCCGCCAGTTTTTGAAGTGTTTGTACCATGGAAAGTTAGCGGTCATGCATTATATATGCGCGTTAGGGTATCGTTTTTCAGGTGGCCAGTTCCGACAGTGAGGTATTTATTGTGTTCTTCATTTCTGTTTAGCCAACTTGAGGTCTTAAATCACGATCATAAACTATCTTTTGTTGTATTAAAAAAAAAATAAAAAAATAAAAATAATAAAATAAAAATAATTGTAAACGTACTGTACATAAATTACATTTTTGTATATGAAAATAAATGTGAAATTTGAGTTCATATAACACTATGAAATACTTTGTAAAGGTGACGTTATATAAGGAAAGATGAAACTGTTAGAACATGACTAACAATAACCCACATGTTAGATCAACGGTGAAAATGGATAAAAAGATACGTCTGTTTTGTTTGTTTAATGGTGTTTAACGCCACTTTCAACAATATTTCAGTTATATCGTGGCGGTCAGTTTTATTGGTGGAGAAAACCACCGACCTGTCACAAGTCACTGACAAACTTTATCACATAATGTTGTACACCTCGCCCTGATCGAAATTCGAACTCTCAACATCAGTGGTGATAGGAACTGATTACATATTAGGTACATGTAGTTGTAAATCCAACTACCATACGATCACGGTCACGAAGGCCCCTATAACACTATGAAATAACCCGGTAAACGTGACATTATATACATGTACATGTATAGCGAAAGATGAAACCGATAGAATATGACTGACAATATCACCACATGTTGGATCAACGTTAAAAATAGATAAAAAGATAAGATTAGAAACTAACTGAAAAATACATGTAATGCTAAACACTACCGCCTACTGTCTATAATAAAATATATCAATAAAATAAAACACATAATTCAAAATAACAACATGTGGTATTTATTGTTTTTCACACAATGTAAGTGTAGCAACATCTGTCTTTTGATAGCTCATCACTGGAGCTTGTTTTAATACTTTAGGTACGGAAAGAAATCCCCCTTTTTATTTTATTTTCTTGTTTTGATACGATTTTTGGAAAGAGACCAGTTTTTATTTTTATTTTTCTTGTTTAATATGTTATGTTTGAAAATAAATCCCGTTTTTATTTTCATTTTCTTGTTTTGATACGTTATTTTTTAAAAGAAACCCCGTTTTATTTTACTTGCTTGTTTTAATACGCTATGTTTGGAAAGAACCCCCATTTTTATCCCCTCCCCACTTTTCTGTTTCTTTTACTGCGTTCTTTGGGAGGAAAATCCGTTTTTATTTTATTTATGTGTTATTTTTTTAAAAGAAACCCCGTTTTTATTTTATTTACTTGTTTTTATGTTATTTTTTGGAAGGAAACCCCCAAATTATTATTATTTTTTTTTTTGTAAATAAATTGAGTTTTCCATCCAGACATAGCCAATAGCAAGTTTCCAATTTCAGACAAAAAAATATAGGTTTAACCACAAAAGTACATTTTGTATGTATTTGTTTTCACATGAACAGATAATTTAATTAATTACTTATAAAGAAAGTATGCTCTTGGCATCATCCAATTATGCATCGTAAATAATGAGGAATTTTAAATATTTATGATAATTTCATCATGTCCCATTCAAATAAATATAATTACAGGTGAGAAAGCCAGGTAAATAGCTATTTGTTTTTATTAATTTCTCAATAACTTAACGTGTCAATGCCATACTTAGTTCAGAATCAATACAGAATTGATTTCTGTTAAAATATTTATGGGAACAAAGTTCTTCAGGTGTGTAGTGAGAGCCAAGTCCTTCAGGTGTGTAATGACAAACATAGGAAACAATATCACGTTTGTTTTAAAATTTTAATGTGTTGATTCATGGTACAATAAAAAAAAGTGTATCTTTTTTATTGTATCAAGTGTCAATATATTTAAATTATTTATAAAAATTATTTATTGGAAACAATTCTGTCAGGTGTAGTAACAGCTATGAAACAATATCACTCTTGTTTTGATATTTTAATATGTCTCTTTTTTTTGTATTAAGTGTCAACATATTAAAAACAAAAAATACATGTTTGTTCTAAGACATGACAAAGATGCTGTATCACAAATGACATTAAAAAAATAAAATGGGAAAAACCCCGATATTATATTTCATTAAAACATGTTGTAAATTTATATGTCTGACAGAAAGTTTAAACGCAAGTTTGGAAGGGTAGACAATATTTTCATATCAAGTTTTCACGTTCTACACGTCTATAGCTGAAATATTGTTTAAAGTGGCGTTAAACACCATAAACCCGACCCAACCCCGGTTTTACACATCACCACTAGACATATATTTCTCTAAAACAAGATTATCTTAGACATATTTCTGTATATTTACTCAAATAAACACAGACTTAATTCCCAAATTATGTCATATTTCGATTAGATAAATTCAAGAAAATTCTTTATTTTTGTCGTATTAACATCAGTTGGTTTATGCTGTTTAACGCCACTTTCAACAATATTTCAGTTATATTGTGGCGGTCAGTTTTATACCGACCTGTCACAAGTTACTGACAAACTTAACCTCATTTGTATGAAGTATGGTTCTAAAATATATACTACATTTTTCTTTGTAAGCCATTGTATGCTCGATTAGCAAAAATTACTGCTTGCTTACAACTTATTAAATTGCAGACAGCAAATACTACAAGAGACATATTAGGCCTAATTTTACAAAGAAATGCAGTTTTATGGTAGATTTTCATTAGCTATTATTATTTTTACACAGAAGAAACTCCTTTCAGGAAATAGTAAAAATTTCTAGGGCTACAAACAAAATCTTTCAGATTTCCGTTCTTCTGTCCACATGAGTTGTCCAGAATTCAACAATGACGGAAATCCTTTTTCAATTCAAACAGAGAACGACTTATAATTAAAGACGAATATAATTCAATCTAACTAAAACTTTATACTATTTCATAACTATAAAATAAGTGTATCTTTTCATCTAGCGTTGTCGTTTGGGTCATGATGTTTAACACCACTTTCAACAATATTTCAGTTACATCATGGCCGTCAGTTTTACTGGCGGAGGAAACTGGAGTACCAGGAGAAAACCACCGACCTTTTACAAGTCACTGACAAACTTTATCACATGATGAATGTTGTATCGAGTTCTTTTCAACTAACTTATTTTTCAAATGTCGTATAAATTCAAAGGCAAAAATGTTACAAAGAAACAGACGACTGCTGGTAATTTACATAAGCACGCGCTGAAACTTACCAATTCCGAACAGGTCTTCCAGGACGCCATCCCAGTCCGTTCTATGTTTGTATATTATTTCAGACGGCATAATAAATGTCATATTAATTAAATCTCAGAAATATATACAAATATATATTTAGCAAAAATCCATTTTTGTGAATGAAAATATATCTCCAGGTAAAAATAACCACCTTTCTGTATAAAATCCGTAAAATAAACTATGACAGCGTGCTTTCACAATAATAGTCATCACGTGACGCGGAAATTAACATATTGACTTCGAATGTTCTTGTACAGGTGAAAACGAAGGTATGGTATTTTAGCATACCTTGTGTGTTACCTGAAGAAAATCAATAGGTTGAATGAATTACTTATGATAATTGTAAAAGATTACCAAATTTTACCATTGTTAGGAGTTACGTGTCCGATTTAGCAGTAGACACGTTCATATTTAATAAACTACCATATTGGCGAATATTCAATCGTGAGTCTTTAAATTTACATGAAATAGAACATATTGTCGTTCTTTATTTTGAATATAATATCATATCAGACACGCTGTATTTTTCTATATGCTATATGCTTATCATAGGTAAATGGGAAAAAAAAGAGGGGAGGGGTGGTAAATACAGATTATTACATGGCATTTTTCATATCATACCCTTTATCAGCCCTAGGTCATGATATCAGCCCGAGAGCCGATAGGCTCAAGGGATGATATATGAACGAGGGCTGATAAAGGGTATGATATGAAAAATGACATCTTATGATATGTTTATCATATACTTCAACAGAGGAAATAACTGTTTTGTACCAAAATGTAAATTAGTCATTTTGGCTAGAATTAAATACATGTATATAGTCATAGAACAACAAAAATATTGTTTTAATATGCAAATCCAATAAATGCACGTTTTTTAACCACTTTCTACATCATAGGAGAGAAATTGGTAGTTAATAGTTTTCTGCGCAAATAATTTATAAAACGGTTGAATCCGCCGTGTCTGTAAACACAGTTTTCCGGAAATTCACGAAGTGAACTTACGGACATTGACGGAAAGGCATGTAATAAATTTCCGGAAACAGTTAATAAACTTGCTTTATCAGCCCGCTTCGATCATTCTTGTGAAACTGGGTGAAATAAACATGACTCCTCTTATTATTCTAAGCAAAACTCAAAGTTTTATTACAGAGTAAAATTTTAGATAACTCAAAGTTTTATTACAGAGTAAAATTTTAGCTTTATCAACTACAAGTATATGATAAAGTCGGTGTGTTCCCACTACGCCGACTGGACTTAAACAACATATTATAAGGTAGTCCGATCAAGTCCATCCATTATTAAAAATGTACCACTCTCTCATACAATATTGTCAAAGCATATAAGGGTAATAACAGTCTGTTTAAGAGATGTATTATTCCCAACAGAATAAGACAGAATATAATATGGTTCCGACATTAATTCGCCAACACAATACGAACAACGAGACCCAGAGCGTAGCTAGCATAAGGTAAACCAGCTACTGGTGAAGATATATCTACAACCGGAATGACAAAATACCTAAATATAGATCCAGGATTTTCCGTTGTTGTCTAGTCGCTGTTAGGTTCGGTTAGTGTATATCAGAAAAACTTTCTAACCGACGATACATTTGTAGGTTTGCTAAGAAAATGATACATACAGAATATACAACCATCTGTCTAGCATTTCCATGTCGGAAGCCTATAGAGGCAGTTACGGTGATGATCGTATGGTAGTTGGAATTACAACTACCAATGCAATCAGTGCCTATCACCACTAAAGTTGTAACTTCGAATCTCCGTTCATGGCGAGGTATACTCTTTCAACATTATGTGATAAAGTTTGTCAGTGACTTGCGGCAGGTTGGTGGTTTTCTCTTGGTACTCCAGTCTTCTCCACCAATAAAACTGGCCACCAGGATATAACTGAACTATTGTTGAAAGTGGCATTAAACACCATACCCCTAACCCTGAAAACAAGAACAATTTAATTTTAACTGAACTCTCAATGTACACACGTTTAGGATAATTAACATTTTCACAGCAATGTTTTTATTTCAAATTCAAATACTTTATTGCCATTATACAGTTACTGCATGTGACAAAAATAAACAGAATACATACATGGTAATAAAGACAAAATAATTTTCAAATAAACATTTCAAGAGTCCCCTGTCCTCAGTTCTGTAGACTGTTTTAAAAAGGAACCAAGCTTATTTACCTGAGTAGGTGTTTTAGGATTGAGGATATAAGAAACTTGATCTAAATCTGATAAACAATTAAAATTTTCATTGTCATTTTTTTTTAAATCCAAATAATCTTTTCTTGTGGCATTGTTATTTTCGCAATATAAAATGAAGTGAGTTTCGTCCTCTATTTTCTTACATTTTCTACAGAGTCTTTCTTCTCTAGGGATTTTTAAGTATCTTCCTTTTTCGATAAGCAAATTATGATCACTTATTCTATATTTTGTTAATAGTTTTCTATATTCTAATTTTGGACAGGATAAATAGTTTTCTTCTGAGATGTTACCGGAATTTTCTAGAGTTTTATAAATTTTGAGTTTACTGTTATCATCAATGTCTGTTATTTTCTTCTTGAATAAGTTTTCATAGAAAGATTTAATTTCTGATTTTATTTTGTTTCTTGTAGATTTTGTTATTTTTTTCAAAGAGTATTCCTTAATTTTTTCCAAATCTAAATTTAAATCTTCCATCACATTTATTGCAACACAGACAGGTAGTACATGTATATAACACATGGTAGAAAAAACAAAATTATTACTGAAATTAATATATTTAACACATTTTTATTGGATGTTTATAATGATTGTTGTCTACTAATGATCAATCAGTTTGTATGTGTGACAACCTGATCAGTTCATGGACAGGAAGTTTGAAACTCGAAAGTGAAAGACAATAAAATGGACAAGGTCGGTAAGTGTTGCCCAATATATATATATATATATATATATATATACATATTTTATTGTCCGATATATATATATACCTTTATCCAAAATGCTTATAATATCCCCTTCATTTTGTTGGGGTGTCAGTGTACAAATTCATAATTTTCTCAGGTATTACATTTCTTACCTGGCTACTGGTTGTGTTCAACCGTATGTCTATATATATATATCGGACAATAAAATAACAAGTGTGATGACCTGTACATGTATATCAATAAGCGCTGACTGCTACAACGTTTCTTGACGTGCTATGCTGTAACAAATTGTCATCCTCCCAATACGGAGCACATATTTACATACGGTCGAACACAACCAGTAACCAGGTAAGAAATGTAATACCTGAGAAAATTATGAATTTGTACACTGACACCCCAACAAAATGAAGGGGATAATATAAGCATTTTGGATAAAGGTATAACAACACAAAGGTATCGTATTTGTACCGGGAATATGTTTTGATCGAGTGCACACTTAAAATCTGCAGAGCGTTTAGAAAAATGACACCACAACTTAATGGTGAAGTGCAGGAGAACCTCGTTTATATTTTGCATACTGAAAGGTGCCGACCATTTTCTTATTAGGGATGGAGTGTGGAGAGATAAGAAAATGGTTCCTTCCTAGCAATACAGCTTATAAATTGAGCTGAAATAGTTTTTCTCCATGAAATGACAATACCAAAAGAAGTGATTTTTATTTTTCTTCATCATCTACAACCAGGACAGGCCTTAGGAGGGGCGGTGCCCATTTATTTTCTGTAAAACCTGCAGTGTGTTTTTATGTGTACTTGAACAGCCGAGAGTAGATAACTCCAGCACACAGGGACTAACTGGGAGCAATTGGCTTAAGGCCGGCCCTGTCTACAATTGTCTTAAGGCCGGCCCTGTCTACAATTGTCTTAAGGCCGGCCCTGTCTACAATTGTCTTAAGGCCGGCCCTGTCTACAATTGTCTTAAGGCCGGTCCTGTCTACAATTGGCTTAAGGCCGGCCCTGTCTACAATTGTCTTAAGGCCGGCCCTGTCTACAATTGTCTTAAGGCCGGCCCTGTCTACAATTGGCTTAAGGCCGGCCCTGTCTACAATTGTCTTAAGGCCGGCCCTGTCTACAATTGTCTTAAGGCCGGTCCTGTCTACAATTGGCTTAAGGCCGGCCCTGTCTACAATTGTCTTAAGGCCGGCCCTGTCTACAATTGTCTTAAGGCCGGCCCTGTCTACAATTAAGTACAATGTAGGTTCGTTTATGGTGTGTAACGCCACTTTTAACAACATTTCAGCTATATCTTGGCGGTCAGTTTTATTGATGGAGGAAACCGGAGTACCCGGAGAAACCCACCGACCTGTCGCAACTGACTGACAAATTTACAATTTAGTAACCTCAAAGAACATGGGAACGTTTGCAACTATCAAAATATTTTAACCAGGTGGGTCCATTTCAATAGAAGTTGTAGCTGATATTTCAATAAGCTTACAAAAACATATTTGGTTTCGTTAGTGAATTTTCTATTCAGTTAGATGCTAAAAATAGAAAAAGCTGTCATATTAAATTAAATTAATTATTTTCTATCCGGTTTTTGGTTCGGGACTTAATTAATCTCACTTTTTGTGTGGTAATAATTAAATGTCAAATTATCATAACTTCAATTCAGTATGTTTTACTGCAATTAAAATAATTATGTTATTTTTATTCACTATTTGTGAAAATATTTAAATCAATTTAAAGATCAAACTATAATGTAATAATGACAGGTAATTATTTTAAATTTAAATTACTTTATATTGATATAGAAAAAAAATCTATGAATTCACAAAAAAAACAAGTTTGTATCTGCCCCGTTCACCCCCAGTAAGCTGTTTGGAGAATCGTCTTTTCTTTTCACCAACGATTGATTGATAGGTGTTTAACACTAACTTTAGAAGTGTTTCAGTTATATTGTGGCGTCATTTCACCAAGAGAGGAGGGTTGGTCCCGTAATTAAAACGTAGATATCTAATTTAGTGCACATGACACGTCTCTGGAATGACCTTCACCAGGTACGCTCATAGTCAAAAGTTTGGAAAGTCAAATAATTAGCTTAATTCAGACAGTGTACAAATGTATGTACCGAGCCCGGAGAATGGGCTGACATTTTGGGCTTAAAAGCACCATTCTGATTTACAATAATGAATGAAATAATACTGATACATATATAAAACCAAACTAATCACTTATTCTGAATGCATACAATCAAGAAAAATAGTATTGCAACATCGAACAATTGGTCATTTGAAAAGACAAGGAACGTTAATTAATACACACAAAAAATAATAATAATACCGACAAGATATAAAAAAAGAAAACCACAAAATTCCCTGCTTACTATTAATTATAAGAGGTTGATAAAACAATATATATAATATCGTAAAACTGTCTGTATACTGTCTGTAATATCCACGAGTGGTTTCAATATTTAATTGAGACACATTTATATATATAAACGCGTCTAAACAACGGAATCAAATCTGTGGTGTAGTGGTAAGGGTGCTCGAGTGCGGTAGATCGTAGGTTTGAGCTCCCGGTCGGGTCAAACCAAAGACTTTAAGTTTGTATTTGATGTTTCTTCGCTAAACACACAGTATTGAGGAGTTAAAATAACAACTGTAGTTTCTTTCTTTTTCATTTATTATTAATATTTAGTATTATTTTGTCAGGCTAAACATATAATTATTAGTATATGTTTACAAATGAGAAGGGCATGCATCTAAACTCTAGAAAATGTTTTGTTTTTGTTTTTGTTTTTGTTTTTTTATTAATATCGGGAAATTCCAAGGATTGTCTGGGTATGCTTGATAAGCCATCACCTTTATATGAAAAGAATGGATTGCTATTAATTTCGGTCAAAAATTGAGTATGCGAGTTTATTTTGGTGTCTCATAAATATTTTAGAAATGTATATTCGAGACTGTCTTAATGATCGTTCTTAATCATTTAACCATTGATTTGACATGACAGAAAACTACTGCAAGGGAAAATTTATTCTGTTTAATGATGATTTCGTATAATAGATAATATTTATCATTATTCTTTATTTCTCTTCAGGAGATTAAAGCTTTTACGTATTTGACATTTTTATTCAGCATTCGATGACAAATGTTGTTTCGCATCAACTGATCACACTGTCCGATCCGATTCACTGCTCTACTGATTTTAATACCACGTGAACCATCAAACAATATATTACGTACAGCAACAAAATGGTAGGACATTTACCCCATAAATACAGCATTAATATTTCCAAGTTTGTAACCCATGATTCAATCAAACACTTTAAACGAAATACATACAAAAAAATTAATAAATTGGAAGCCGCTGATACAACAGAAAACCTATTATAATAAACAAAACAGCATATTTTTTTATAGTGTTGCCTTAATGTCCAATACAGATATAAGTAATGACAATATTTGGTTTTAGAAGCCTTCCAAGCACCCCTACCCCCAATGGAACAAATTATTGAAGGGTTTAGCACAGGTCAAATCGTACGATAACTGGAAGGAATCAACTACCACAGCCCATAGTTATCGATCGCTGGGGGGGGGGGGGGGG
>MJUT01022372.1:331990-348929 GCA_002080005.1 Gigantidas platifrons
GTATTCCAATGTGCACGTGAAACATATGATTATATTTAATTTATACGAGCAATAATATCAATTTTCGTGGCTTGAGGACGAAATGTATTATCGTGGATACGTAAGTTCATGGATTCACGGTTTATCGTCAGTACATTTAAATATATAGGGTTACAAGTATTCGTTGAAGTCTAAATTGTCGAGGTTTGAGGAAAACTTGTACATTCATGGATCCGTATATTCGTGGATTCCATGCTATCGTAGGTATGGTGATAGATGTTAGTTGAGTTCTTAATTTTCGTGGCTTGATATACAACCCACGAATATTGGAATTCGACGAATAATAATGATTTCATAGTATAAAATTTCCATTAGACATATACACAATCAGAATAGTGTATGTTAATCTTAGAAATGTATATGCACTAATCAGACCTGCTTTTAAGGGTACCTCTATATAACAAATCACTGTCTATAAAGGGCAGACACAATTTCCTATTAATGAATATTACATATAATTTTAACCTGCATATAAAGGGCAATTGTTTGTAAAGGACAAATTTCAGGTTCTCTTGAGTACCTACGTATGAAGAGTTTGAAGATACCAAAGGGGTAATCAGAATCTGTAAATCTAAGATACTAAAGGGGTAATCAGAATCTGTAAATCATAGATACCAAAGGGAGGTAATCAGAATCTGTAAATCTAAGAAGGATAGACATCATAATGGCTAAAAGAAAAAGTACAAAAGGACAAACAATGATCTACAAAACATACATATAAAACTAAAGATTGAACACGAACCCCACTAAAAATATATGGTCTATTGAGAAATAAAGACATGTAGTGTCCTTCACAGACAGGTTGGACTGTATTTACAAATTAATTATACTATCTAAGGACAAAAAAGAGGGACGGGGTAAACGACAAATACTAATAATTGAAATAGCATTGTTATGATTTGTAATTACAATCAATTAAATAAACAATATACAAAATAATCTATTTATTTAGAACGGAGGCACTTCAGACTTAAGTAATGGTAAATATGGCTAATTATAAAACAAACAATCAACAAAAAGTATACATTTAAAACTAAATATATCTCTCTATTTAGACAAACAAAAATAAATGATGTTAAAATTGAAAAACAACACTTGTAATGCCCTGGAGACACCTGATTGCCGCCATGCTTGACTCTAATTGGGGGCCTTTGTACCAACCCACACTGTTTTCCATGAAAGTTACACATAGCTGTTATGTAAGTCAACTAATTCCACTGTTAATACGCGTAATAAGTTTCAACCACAAAACCTCGTTATCGTTTCATTTGATCGAATGTTTATCTGAAAATCTGTTTAGTCATTTTCATTTTCGGACAAGTAATTAAAGTGAACAGGTGCAGACCAGGTACAAATAGGTCAAATGTAAATCAAAAGCAGAAAATTAGAGCTGATAAAGCATCACATTGTTGAAGGTGTATAGTGTTTAACGCCACTTTCAACAATATTTCAGTTAATCATGTAATGGCGGTCAGTTATATCCTGGCGGTAACTTTTATTGGTGGAGGAATCCGGAGTACCAGGTGAAAACCACCGACCTGTCGCAAATCACTGACACACTTTATCACATAATGTGGTATCGAGTACACCTCGCCATGAATGGGGTTCGAACCTAAACGTTAGTGGTGATATACACTGATTATGCAGGCAGTTATGTAAATCCAACTACCATACGATCACAACCATGACGACCCATCAGTGTTGAAGGTGTTGACAGAAAGCAAGTTGTTTCTTTCAGTTTAAGCAGAATAAAGAATTATGCAAACATCCGAATGAGAATGTATGGGGGAAACTGTGATCCGAACGTTTCCGGTTGGAATGGGTTTATTTACACGTGTTTTTCTTAAACTTAATTAAGGAGAATGATGAAAAATAATAATGAAAATGGACAAAATCATTACTGTCACTTTGTGTTGACGTTGCAAAATAGATATATCAACGGAACTCCACCTCTATTTACACTTTGCATGTATTCATATTTTTTGAAGTCGTGATCGAATGGTAATCAGTGCCTATCACAACTAAAGCTATGAGTTCGAATTTCGCTCATGGCGAGGTTCAGGTGCACAACACTATGTGGTAAAGTTTGTCAGTGACTTGCAACAGGTCGGTGGTTTTCTCCGGCTACTCCAGTTTTCCCCTTCAATAAAACTGACAGTCACGATATTACTGATATATTGTTGAAAGTGGCGTTAAGCACCATAACCCTAACACATTTCATGAAGAAAGTGTTAGAGATATGTTTAAGGCGGGGGTTGCTGGTTCTTATGTGATATATAGAAATATATTCCTCCATCAACGGGACAGCTGAGGGATTAGTTTGCACAGCCAGTGTAGTAGATTGTACCCGTCAAGCCATAGAAACAATGTTATATTTTTTCTATCCTGGTTGACATAGGGATTAATTTATGGTATATGAAAATTTGGACGTAATATGGTGCAATACAATATGGGCTATTAATAACTGATATTTTGAAAAGCAAAATCAAATCAAACATAATAATTTCTATTGGATCATATTGTACGTAATTTAGAGTTCAACATTAAAATTCCCACAAAGATTGAATAATGTATTTAATATGATAATCATATTCTTTATAGCTTACGCTTGTACAATTATAGCTTATGTTAACTCTAATATGTATTAAAAGGGTAGAGGCTCTGAAAGGGGTTTGTTGTTTTGCGGTTTGTCAAGAACATGGTGCTATATTCATAAATCACAAGGGTCCTTGTTTTGAAATTTTTAATCTATTTCCCGTATTTCGAGATTCTCTTTATTCACCACCCCCGTCTTAATAGTTATTGATTTTTTTTATCTAATAACTTTACTCAAATCGATGTGTGTGATTTTCCGTGTCCGCGATATCATGGTAGTTGCATTTTCCTCTACCTACATGTAAGCAGTAAATTCCTATTGTAACATGAATGCATTATTTTCCTTTCGTCTTTTACGGTTTATTTACCAGAATATAAGCAACAGCTAAGAACTATGAAATAATACACGCAGATACGAGATATTGCACACATTAAATCTGGGCTGCAGTTTTAATACTCAGAGAGCTGTACAATAATCAACGACTTAGATGTGATAGTGCATGATTTCATGTTACATATCATTTAGACGACGCGACTTTCAATAATATTTCAGCTACATCGTGGCGGTCAGTTTTATTGGTGGCGGAAACCGGAGTATCTGGAAAAAACCACAGTCCTGCTGTAAGTCACCAACAAACTTTAAACCCATCAAAAGGCAATCCTTAAGAGAATTACAGGTTACAACATGCATTCACATCTATACTATGCAAAAAAGTACCTCTTTTCGCCTCATTTCTAAATAGTCTTAACCTTATCATATGATATTGTTAGAATTTAAAATTTATGGCTCTTAAATTCTCTCAACAAAACATAAAACGAAGTGAAGAAGGCACGATATATAAATTTTATGATTTATTGACCCAATAAAAATTGTTTTACAAATTGAAATACACGATTTCTCGCGAAGCATCTATAATAAAATATACATGGTTAAGGAATAAAACCGTGTTTTAACCACCATGAGAGGCTATTTTAATGATAATTTGGTGAGAAAATCCACGAATGGCACTTTAATAGGGTCTTAAAAGCGAAAATATACAATAATTATTTGTGATTTTGTTTAATTTATATATTGAGATAAAAAAAAATTATCGTTTTTTTAAACAATTTTCGGTTACCTTCCATTAGAACATTGATGACAAAAAAGTTCATAAACACAACGAAATCTGATCTCACACACGTGAAATTTCTCATCCTCATTCATGATTTATCACTGGGTTTGTAACGAGAGTAACGCGACGGGGAAGACTTCATAAGTTTGTTTAACTTGTGTCTTTTCCTTTTTGCACATTTGAGCAAATAAGATGTGTTAAGCTAAAACATGACGAGTACAATATGTGAAGCAGGAACTGCTTATCCTTCAGGAGCACCTGAGATCACCTTTCTCGGTTTTTAGTGGGGTTCGTGTTAAAAAAAAAAAAAATAATAATAATAATAATAAAATAAAAAAAAATAAAAAAAAATAAAAAAGTAAAATTTTCAAATAAAATTCCTTATAATACATGCAGATAACTATTAAACGAACAAGCTGAAGACTTGTATGGGAAAGGAAATTTATTTTCAAGTAAACTGAGACCCGAATAGTAAGTAATTAAGTAATATTTATTTCCTAAATGAAACATTTGTCCCATTTCTAGTCTAATTATCTAACATGTACCTCTTGAGATTAGGGCGTGCTAACAGTGGGTTATCAACAACCAGAGGATTTGTTTAAATAAACATGGGATAAAATCGAAATGGGAAGTTTTTTTTGCAATATGTCATGAAGTACTTGAGGTCCACTTTATTCATGTAAATTTTAAAAACAAAAACAGACGTACTTTGTATTGAGTATTGTTACGTCACAAAAAATGAACAAAAGTACATATTACAAATATCTATCAAGCTACATGTAATCAGATGCACAGGAAAGTGAAAATAAATAGATATATTAAATAAAGACTTATTGATTGGTGTTTAACGCAAACTTTAGCACTATTTCAGCCATATAGTGGCGTGAACAAATTTTACAAATAAATTTCCACATCCAACAGACTCTTAGCAATAAGACATATTTGTTTAAATAGCAAAGAAAAACATATATTCTATTTTCAGTATTCAGGAGCGTATTCACATTAATAAAATGTCAATTCAAAACTTAAGACTATAACAATAGACAATCTAAAAGCGTGCTGGAAATACTTACATGATTTTTTTTAAGACAAGATAAAACTCCATAGTCAGGCACTCGTTTAAATCACGTTTTTGACATAACGTCTTTGCATGCAAAACCATGCGACGTACCAGATACATTTTTAACAAAACGTGTCAAACTACTAATGGCTAAATTCTTGCATATTTTTGAATAAAAAAGAAAGGAATACATTTTCGAATTGCAATGCCTGTTTTTGTTTTTTTATAAAGTGTCTCTCAATTATTTGAAATAAAAATCATCTTTGAAATAATGTTGACCTATTTCATATTTCATTATATATTATAAAAAAAAAAAAACGGTACCAGTGTACTGGAATGTACGAATTTTATTAAAAGAAACAAAAATCTAAACCATTAAAATATAAAATATTAGGATTTATATGAAACCCGGATGAAAAGAATTATGCAACGACACCAAATTTATAACTCAACATATTATGTTTCACTGCAATACAAGAACCTCGTAATGTTCAAAATATAATAGTCTATTATTAGTCTGTCACTAATGACTTAACATTATGGGTCCATTTTCTGTATAATTGTATTGTCCATATCACATTAGATATCGTGTTTTAGGCGTTTTGTAAATGTCAGAAATCTGAAACTAGTGTATTTTGCCAACTTAAATTATAAGATGATTTATTTTATGTTTTCATTTGAAAAATGTATTATTGAGAATTAAAAAAGAGTTTTTAGACGTCTCATATTTAAATAATTGTCAAAATCCAATTTTCCGTCAATTTTAACCACACGAGTACACATCATGAGGTATAAATTACATCACGAACGAACAAAGTTAAACGTTACAAAGACGTCAACTCAGTATTATTGAATCTTTTAAAACAGAGGCTATGTAGTTGACAAGGTTTTGGAGCATATTATATAAGACCTGACGTACATGTTCATGTAGGGTCATGGTGTTTAACGCCACTTTAACCAATATTTCACTTATATCGTGGCGGTCAGTTTTATTGGTGGAGAAAACCGGAGTACCCGGAAAAAAAAACACCGACCTGCCGGAAGTCACTGACAAACTAAGGGTACATGTATATTTCAGAATAATGCATAAGTAGAATATTTCAAAAGCAGTACTAACCTGAATCGTAGAGAAAATCCGTTTCATTGTACGCTTTGTACGTAGATGACGTATCAGCAAAAGAACTCAGTTCGTCGTCAGTCTCCACAAAGAAGAGCAGACGATCATTTTGTAGAACTTGCTTGAATTCAATTGTAGGTATATATGAAGCCATTTTACCGGAATATTAATGTTCTCCAAAAAAAAAATACACTACATTGCCACAACACTTGTTTGCAAGTTCTCTCCAAAAATTCTCATGGATTATATATATATATATATATATATATGTTAATTACTCCCATACAACTTTTCTGATCATAAAATCCGTGCTGCGAAAATCGTGCCAAAAATCACCATAAGCAAATCTTAAAAATGTAACTTATTAAGAAAAAGGAATTAACTTTCTGACGGACCACCTAGCACCCACATGACGCCAGAACAATAGGTCAATAATTACATATTGAAAACTGAATATTTTATTAATCAGATTAAAAATGCCATAGATCGATTTTAACTGTTTATGACAGTTAATAATGGGATAATCTTGTTTATTTTAGTTTATCGCACTCTTAGTGATTACCCAGAAATAGTTGAAATATACAATTATTTATGAATTATAATATAGAATTACAATTGTATAGTTTAAATATTTACTTTTAATAAGAGAAATAATGATTTATATATATGTATATTACATTGTTCTTTTCAACGAGGTTAAATCCAGATTTATTATTTTCTTGTGTTTGTTTTCAAATGTCATTTATAATTAGTGATAATATGTTTTGATCATGCGTTAAAAATTCCCATTCATTGTTAACGTTCGTTTTGAAGACAAAATGGAAACGTAATACAGAATTAAGTTTTAACATTATAAATGCAAAGCAATGCCAAAAAGATATAGAAGAAAAAGCAATCAATTTGTACTTGAATTCCCTTTCCCCAGTTCTAATGTAATGGAAAGAATATACTTCATGGCAGTAGTCATAAACCGCCAATTACCCGCTCATGACGAGGTGTACTCGATACATCATTGTGTGATAAAGTTTGTTAGTTGTGGTAGGTCGGTGGTTTTCTCCGGGTACTCTGGTTTCCTCCATCAATAAAACTGACCACCATATTGTTGTAAGTGACGTTAAATATCCATAACTGTAAGCCCAAATTCAGTATTGATGTGCGCTTTCGGAACGATATAAATTATTTTGTTCAAACTGAAACAATGTTAACATAAGTGTAAATAACAAAATAAAATAGTTTCTCTTGTGTCCAATGCATGGACGTCATTGAAATTGTAAGATATGATGTATATAATTACTGATGGTACATGTATGTACAGTGGGACTCAAATTATCAACCACTGAGTCCAAAATCGGCGACTGAGTCAAAGAAACACTTCCATTCGCCTTTATATCTACAATTTTACAGCATTCTAGTCCTTTCATTTATTGAAGGATTGATACCACCCCGAGCGCACACCCTTTACCTTCCCGGGTCAATCGGAAATTCTCCTGAATTTTTTTCTTTTTATAACGATGACTAGGAAATTATCCTTACGGGATGTTACGCATGGTAGTCCTACCACACAAGTCCATGTCACTACATTTCAGAGTTGCACCATTGCAGCATACACGGTCTACAATACCATCATTATCTATTGGAATCTACTACAAGATTTCCTCTGCTACAGGAGTAATTTGCTCACAGCACAATTGTTTATAAAGATTGCGTATGTATCATAGAGACTTGAATCCACAACATCTGGGTCTGATGTCAGCAATCTAACCGACATAGCCACAGAAATCCCTGACGTAATCTGCCTTTGTATCTACTATTACACAACAGCTATGCTTTGTCTTTGATGTATGAATATGTAGTACCAAATCACATTATGCTTGTGTTGAAAAATAAATATAATCACATGTGACGTAGTTTTAAGTAAAAAAAAATCCTTAAAACTACAAAATCGGCACGCATGCACTAGTACTGAATTGTGGTTTTACAGATCTTCTTAGTTTGATGTTTAATTTAAATAATTAAATTTAAAGAATCTGACAGTTTAATTCAACACAAGAAATGAAATGGAAAAAAAAACAGACAAAAAACCCCCCAAAAACCAAACAGATTAAAACTGACCACAGTCGAAACAGATCATCCGTTGCTGAGAGCCTGAGTTCGCTGAGAGCCTGAGTTCGCCTCCGTTTTTTGTGTGTGTAAGGTTCATGTTGCTCATTATTTTTTTTGTGTAGTGTTTTGCATAGATCATTGTTTTTCCTATTGTCTTTTTTCTTTTAATCTTTGTATTGTCGGTCATTCTTCAATTTACGACTTTTTATTACTCCTTTGGTATCTTTAAATTTTTCTTTTCAAAAATTCAATCGCAAAATCGTGGAAACTGGGTCAAAATCGATACCCTAACACACATGTACACTTTCTTGGCATGGTACAGTAAAATAAAATGTGACGGGGTTAAACTAGTTTTATGCACGGTTTTATAGGTCCACACCTCGATCCCTCCTTCGTGGAATGATGTGAATTTTTAACATGAATCAAATATTTTTATTTTCTATCTATTTTGTTATACATGCATAAGGTGAGACGCTAATAAAATATTGAATTGAATTGTATATTTTGCTGTATTTTATTACTTAAATTTCTCTTGTTCTTGCCATGCCAATGGCCAATGGGCAACAATAATACATGTAATCACACTCATGGTCATACTAATACCTTAAATCACCATGTCTTTTGTTAAAAAATATGACATAATATTAACGTTACTCTAATACACACGAATATTTACTTGGCAGTACATCAAAGTTTAAACAATGGTGTCATTTTTACATTATTTTATGTCAAGCGAAATTTCAATTGTGTTAAATTGGTAGTAATACTCAATTTAATATTTTCCCAAAAGGAAAATAACCACTTAATAAGAATGTCAATTGTCATTTTTTAATTCCATATCTTATCCCTTATAATAACATGCATTGTGTAATTTAAATGAATATTTATTTAAACTTTGTGTGAAACAAATCTTAATCCGTTGAATATTTCTTATTAGCTATTTATAAACGTTTGTTTATTATTATTATTTTTTTAAGTTTCTTAGGTGAATAACGGAACGGGCATTGTAATCTAGCGATTTGTTTCTAAAGGTGAATTGGGCTAGTGTTATGGTGCTTAATGCCACTTTTAACATTATTTCAGCTATATCGAGGAGGTCAGTTTTATTGGTAAATGAAACAGGAGAACACCACCAATCTGCCACAAGTCACTGACAAACCTTATCATATAATGTTGTATCGAGTACACCTCGCCTGAGCGGGATTCGAACTCACAACTTTAGTGGTGATAGGCACTGACTGCATATGTAGTGGTAAATCCAACTACCATACGATCACGACGCCCTCTGATGTGGATTGGTACCCCATTTTCGGTTGAATCCGGTCAAATTGTTCTTCTACAATACATACCGATTGTGCAATATTTTCATTGGGTTATTTTTAGATAAGATTGATCTATATATATATATTTTTTTTTTGTGCAAATGTTTTCTTTATAATATATATTTAGTTGAAAAACTAATTTGTATTAGTGCTTGACGTCAATTTCAGCACAATTTCGATGTCATTGTTGCGGTCAATTTTGATTGGTAAAGAAAGCGGAGTGCACGGAGAAGATAACTGACATGTCACAAAACAAAATACGAGGAAACGGATAGCGAAAGTGATATAAGATAAATAAAATGATGGAAAAATTCAATTTAACATTTTCTCGTTTATTGAAAATTTAGAAATGCGTAGTTTCTCCTCTACGGGATACAACTTCAAAACAGGTGTCATTAGGAAGGACGTTTCTCCTCTACGGGATACAACTTCAAAACAGGTGTCATTAGGAAGGACGTTTCTACTCTACGGGATACAACTTCGAAACAGGTGTCATTAGGAAGGACGCACATAAGGACCTCGTTTGTCGAAAATATCATGCTCGATGAATACAAAAGATACGTTGCAGACTCTCCTTATAAGTCATGGCTTGTGGTCGTTGGTAGCCTGTTGCAAGGCTAAATTTTCCGAAGTTCTTCTTTTATTTCATATTTTCTCCATGGCCATCTACAATTCCGCCAATAGGACCACCTCCGTGCCACCGTTTTACCTACATGATAGATTGTTCCTAAATTCGTCCTCTTTTTACATGAATGGGATTCGGCAATAAGCAACATGCCTATACAAATCCGTTTTCCCCAATATACTATAAACCAACATATAAATTCGTCATGTATATCTTTTCAGCAGAGATCCGACAATACCAATCCACAGAACCTATAACCAAGCTTTAATCGGACTACGAACTCCCAAGTAAATTAATGACACTCACATTATAGTGGAACAAATCCACGAGTCATGGAAGGTGACCGTCGTGCACTTTTGTGCCGTTGTGGTCTTGAGCGTATGGTATTTAGATTTACAACTGCATGTGCAATCAGTGCATATTGGTACTAAAGTTGTGAGTTCGAATCCGGCTCCTGCCGAGGTGTTTACTTGTAAATATATATTACCTGTAGATATATTGAGAAAAATAAAGATGATGCCATATGCACCACCATATATATATACAATATACGTACATTGTCATAAAATATATAATTTATTTAGAAACAGATAGAAAAGCGATACTTTATCGAGCTTTTCTATGTAGTTTCACAGCGAGTGCAAATTAATTACGGTATATATTTACCGACATGCACGAATCAGGTACCAGAAATGTTTTTTAGGTCCATAATTAAATAAAACTGTTAAATTGTATTTGACCGTCTTTATTAGTACTGGTAGCATTCCAAATTGCCGATTCCCAGTTTGCCGAATCCCAAATTGCCGAGTCCAATTGGCCGATTCCACAAGTGAAGGATATACAAATATATAAATGTACAAACATAGCTTAATGAATAATAGTCTACTAATACTAGGTAAGGATGGAGTCTATTATATGTTTGTTTACTCCATTACAAGGTACCAAAACACTATGGATCCATAAATCATAAGAAATATTAAAAAAGGCATTGTATAACTATTAATTAAAATATCTATGCACAAATGTATAGACAGGTGAATAAACTCGTCAGCCAATAAACAAAATGGCCACCTGTTTTCCTTGAATGTTTCACATGTACGTTTGTATAATTATATGTTTGTAGATGTGTGACGTCTGATTGATACCAGTATGTTTGATGTTCATAACCGAACATCTTCAGGAATGAAATCTTTTCAAATTCATAAATTTTTATTTAATTGATAAGATCTTGACTCGTTGTGAAATCTTGTCATAAATGACAAGAAAACTTTATTGACAATCATAAATTTTAATATATTATGATTTTGATGAAGTAATCAAATACAAATGTATATTTCTTTAGAGTGTTTACCTCAAATTTAAGTAAATCTGAATTTAAAATTGCGTTAAATATATCGTTTTTGATATTTCGTTATGATAAGACAGATATGCACAAATTAATCTTTACCTTGAATATGAAATTATAAAAAAAAAAAATAGGTCCATGTATTTCCTTATAACAGAGTTGTGCAAAACAAATGTTCAAATATCCATTTTCACAATATCAGAAAAATAATAAACACGTAGATATCATATTTAATGTACACGAAGCGTTTCTGGAATAACCTTCATCAGGTATACTAAAAGTCAAAAGATTGGGAAAGCCAAATAATCTAAAGGTCTTTGGGAGCAAGAAAACCAGATGTCCAAAGTAAGATTAGGTACCGCCACCTACAGAATGTCTGGTGGAGAAGAACCTGTAGTTTACAACAAAGTAAGATTAGGTACCCACCTACAGAATGTCTGGTGGAGAAGAACCTGTAGTTTACAACAAAGTAAGATTAGGTACCGCCACCTATGTCTGGTGGAGAAGAACCTGTAGAAAACAACCGACCTCCACAAGTCACTGAGAAACTTTAGTATAATGTTGTATCGAGTATACCTCGCCATGAGTTGGATTCGTACTAACTGGGAAGTAATGTTGTGTTTATCTTGAGATGCGGGTTTGGTATAGACAACTGATACAAATCTATATGTAACAGTAATAAAAACAGGTAGATTATACACTGATAGATATCTTATCTTGAAAAACATATAAATTACAGGACATTTATATCTTGATTTTATGAATATTGCAGGTACAGATGTACATCATTAAATTATAATTCGTTGATCAAAATCTTCAATCTACGTAGATTGCCCATAATTGTCATTCGTGGGTTATTAAATAACCGAATATCAACTTTCCAAAACAAAAAAAAAGATTGCACAAAACAACAAAAAACCAAACAGAAACACCCCCCTCCTTTCCTAAAAAAAAAACAAAACCAAACAAACAAACAAACAAACAGAAAAAGCTGACGTTTCCTGTAAATGGAAGGATAACATTTTATTTCGGTTGATTCTTAAAATTGTAGGACCACAAAATCCATCAAAATTAGTTTCCAACGAATGCATGTACATGTCAATTTCACAGTGTAAAATACGTTTCACGCGAATATGATACAAGACACCATGATACAAACCATAACACATATAAAATGTAGATAGTACATTACTGGCCATTGTTCGAGCTACCAAAGATCGATCATTTCCAGAAAGTTTTCGATGTCGTACCAACCGTGTTTCTCAGTTTGAAAATTATTGAAGACCCGTTTACGTACAACTACACGAACATATATGTTTCAAATTGTTACAATATGTGTACCTGAATTAAATGTATTTCTGTGTTATCATGGTTATATTTTGTGTTATGTTTTTTACTCGAGTATAAAATTGTGTAGATATCGATCTCTTATCATTACCCGTGTCCAGTGTTTACATCTTATGCAATGGGGATCTCTTTGCTTTAAATAAGGGTAATAACAAAATTACCGAACACAGAGCAATCTTCCAAAGGGAAATTCAAAACTCATAAATCAATAAACAGACAAAATCAGTCAACAACCGGGAAACTAGAAAACCGCAATGGTCCTGACTTGGTACAGGCATTTCTAAAGAAATGGTGGATTGAATCAGATTTTACGGCGCCAACCTCTCGCTTCCATTACGGTTCAAAGGTTCCCGTTGTCACTAAAGCAGCATTTACAACAATACTGGAAAAAACAGGCAAACTAGCAGTCAAACAGTACCAAACTCAGTATCTAATATATCTCGTGAACCATCACCATCAACTATGAGTCCTTTGAAGTATTTTAATTACGACTGTAAATGTCAAAAGCATTTTTACGTCACATATTCACAAAAAATATTTTTGACATTGTAACCACGTATACCAAATCCTTATCTTTATACATTTTCACTATATGAAAATGTATCTTTTACTATTGTATCTGCAGAGACAGAATATATTTCGACAAGATCTTGATATCGGAATATAAACTTTTTAAGAGATTAAATATCCGTGATCGGTCATTCCAATGTTTAATTGGTAGTCGAACAGCTAAATATATAATGCGGAATTTATTTAAAACTCAGCATAAATTTACAACTTTTTATAGTAACTCACAATATATAATCCATCGCTCTAGGGAACCATGATATGCGGTATATCTTTTGTGTTTGACAATAAGATTAACGCAGACAGCCGAGGCTACGACTGATCTCTTTCAAGAGTACAATCCGGAAATAAACAATAACAACAGTCCAAACTCAACAAAACATAAACAAATGATCAAAGTCTCGGACGCGTCCCACCAAAACCCGGGATTAAAAAGAAGTTCACATAAACGACTAACAAATTCTGTCCTATATATAGTTCCAACTGTGCTTTCCATAAGCTAGGACACACTATATCACAAGTTTACAACGGAGCTTGTAAAACGGATATTTGATGTATTTGAAATCCCCAATTGACGGTGGCAACTAATCAAATACAATGCATATCTTTCTATTATAATGCAAGACAAAAACATGTATATTTGGGCTTAAGAAATGATCGGAAAATTGCAAATAATAACATGCCACAAAATATTGTAGAAGACTTTCGCACATAAACGTCATAATACTCATGTACGCTTCAATTTAGAATAAAATCTAACAACGAATTATTTCAGAGGTAGGTGATATCATTTTGTTTTAATTGACGTTCAATAATTCCTGCGAGCACCCCATAGGCATGAATGTGTTTGGGTTGGTGATCGTGCCTATCAAGGTTATTTGGGAGGAGAGCTCACCACTTTCAAAAATATTTCAGTTATATGGTGGCTGTCAGTTCTATTGGCGGAGGAAACTGGAGTACCCATGAGAAAATCACCGACCTGATGCAAGTCACTGACAAACGTTATCACACAATGTTGTATCAAGTACACCTAACCATGTACGGGATATTCGATCTCATAACTTTAGCGATGATAAGCACTGATTTCATAGGTAGTTGTAAATCCAACTACAATACGATGACGACCACGATAGCCTCCTTTTGATTTGATAACAATTTAAATAAAAGAATAAAATCAGCAGAAAAAAAAACCTATTAACATTCACAAACTAATTAAATGTGCAATTGTTAGATATGTAATGTAGGTATATTATAGTAATTTCTAGCAATGTATGCAGGTAAACGTTTAACCTTTTGACATATCATAAACTCTATTATTACAGAAATAGTTCAATCAATTCTTCTAATAAAATATTAATGAAATTGTGTTTGATCGCAATTGAACGTTTAATTAAGTACGTCGAGATGGGGAATCACATTGTAGACGTTTAATTAAGGACGTCGAGATGGGGAATCACAATGTAGACGTTTTATTGTCTCCACTGTACATATGTTATCATAAAGGGATATGTATGATTATTATCCAAACACGTGGGACCTGTCTAATCCGACATATCAAGGGACCAGGGAAATGCGCATCGGAATACTCATGTTTTACTTATATTTAATCAGTGCACTAAATGCAAATGCGCATTACCGCATGTAATTAGTTCAGTCAACCACATACACCAAACTCCGCTCTCCCGATATCGTTTCTCTTTTACGCCTTAGTGAAACAGAAAAGCTACAATATGCCATTGAACGGTAATTTTTGAAACCCCTATTGTGACTGGTAAATGTAGAACTGTAATAAAAGTCTTGTTCCTTCATTTTAATTTGTAATGTTGGATAGTCCCTCGTGCTCATTCATACACATATCCTTTCTAATTAATCTGTGTTCAATAAAAGAAAACATTCTCAACACACAGATTTAGAATCGTAATTCCACAATGAAATGAAATTGTGATTGGTCAATCTAATCTTATCGTGGTATGTACTATTGTTATAACTAATGCTATTTATTCAATAAATATTGTTTACACTAATCTAATCTTATGGCAACTTCGACGATGTTCAGTGCAATTCATAAGCATGGATGCCTCATTTTGGCAATTTTTATTTCTTGGAAGTTAACAGTTTTGATTCTTAACACTTTTATGCTTGCAACGATTGTATGCATCTCAGACTCCAAGTTTGATATAGGTCAACATTAAAGATTACCGTTAAAACGGTATATTGATACTGACCATAGTAAGATCTTGATAATTGCACAATTTGCATTATCCTCGTTGAAAATTGTAGACATACAAATGCAGGGGCGGATTCAAGGGGGGGCGCACCCGGCGCGCCCCCCCCCCCCTAAAATTTGAAAAAATATGATTTTTTTTGCGTAAAATCGTGATTTTTCACACGAATACCCCCAAAATTTTCGCGCCTCCCTCCGCTCGGCGCGATTTTTTTTAAGTGCGCCCCCCCTAACTTGAAATTCTGGATCCGCCCCTGAAATGTACGCCAATACTTTATCCACAATGTTTTGCAATTCCTTTAATAGGAATGTCTTCTCGTTTCACATAATTTTGCAAATATAGGGGACGCAAACATGTGGTTCTTATCTGGTGAGGTCTGCCTCTATTTGTGGATTGGAAACCTGCAGCTGCCCAAATTAGCAAATATTAGACAAGGTCGTGAACAGGTGCTTGTTCGCACATTGCATTGCAAACAATAAGAAAATAAAATAAAAAGAAATATCACTTTATCCGACAAACACTATAGATTTGGCGCAAATGACTTGTAAGGTTTATGATATGAAGTTGTTACGAGTACACACGACACGGCTGGAAATCGAACACTGATGGCATAGCTAGATGAACATTAAATTACCATATAAGGGCGACCAAAACCCTAGCTGTTTAGTCATTTATGATTTTACTCTAAATATATTTGCAATTCTAACATGACCGGCTTCTTTCGCTTTGTTAACAAACGAGCGAGTTATACATTCGGTATAATCTCATTAGGACATGCGCCGGTGAATATGCCTGACTTTTCCATTGGCAGTATACATTGTGTGCGACATTTTCCGCAAATGTAAATATAAATTACTGTCTTCCAATCAAAGTATACTACCGTATTTGTACTCTTAGACATATCAGAATCGAAATAAATCATGGAAGCCAAAATGTGTTTTGAGCTTCTGGCTCGGGATAAAATACGAATATCCGCCAATCCATGTTAAAATTCCCAACACATTCTGGCTTCCATGATTTATTTCTTAAATACCACATCACAATAATATACATATGTTTTATTTTTTCTGTATAATCATTGGTTAGGGGTTATAGTGTATAACGCCACTTTCACGAATATTTCAGCTGTATCGTGGTGGTCAGTTTTATTGGTGGAGGAAACCTGAGAACACTGAGAAAACCACCGATCTTCCGAAAGTCACTGACAAAGTTTATCACATAATATTGTATTAAGAACACCTCGCCATGAGCAAGATTCAAACTCACAACTTTAGTGGTGATTGGCACTGATTGGTGAGGTAGGTGTAAATCCAACTACCATACGATCACGATAACGACGTACCCCTTAAATATTAGGATAATAGGAAAACGTGTGCATAATTACAAATCAACAAATCAAAAACTGCTTAATACTAAACCCTGACGTGACACTAGTGATGAAGGATGACATCTTCCTGCTTCATATTAGACCCTGACGTGACA
>MJUT01022372.1:350473-363057 GCA_002080005.1 Gigantidas platifrons
TAGACCCTGACGTGACACTAGTGATGAAGGATGACATCTTCCTGCTTCATATTAGACCCTGACGTGACACTAGTGATGAAGGATGACATCTTCCTGCTTCATATTAGACCCTGACGTGACACTAGTGATGAAGGATGACATCTTCCTGCTTCATATTAGACCCTGACGTGACACTAGTGATTAAGGATGACATCTTCCTGCTTAATATTAGACCCTGACGTGACACTAGTGATGAAGGATGANCACAACTTTAGTGGTGATTGGCACTGATTGGTGAGGTAGGTGTAAATCCAACTACCATACGATCACGATAACGACGTACCCCTTAAATATTAGGATAATAGGAAAACGTGTGCATAATTACAAATCAACAAATCAAAAACTGCTTAATACTAAACCCTGACGTGACACTAGTGATGAAGGATGGACATCTTCCTGCTTCATATTAGACCCTGACGTGACACTAGTGATGAAGGATGACATCTTCCTGCTTCATACTAGACCCTGACGTGACACTAGTGATGAAGGATGACATCTTCCTGCTTCATATTAGACCCTGACGTGACACTAGTGATGAAGGATGACATCTTCCTGCTTCATATTAGACCCTGACGTGACACTAATGATGAAGGATGACATCTTTATCTCTTGTTCCGGTTCTCTGTAAAGATTTTGATTGTTTCTTTACTATCGTAAGTCGAATGTTCAATTAAATATATTCATGTTTTCTTTTTAATGAAATAATTCTTCATCATTTATTGACAGAACAGGACTAAATACACCAAGGGGGATAACTACATGCCCTAAATTGAAGGACAGGTAATAGAACAGCCAAACGAAAAAATGACAAACAGTGATGTACAAAAACAAACTGGACAGAAAACTAAAGATTGAGCAATATTAAATCTATTATACATCGCTGGTGAATTTAGGTGCTTCGGAAGGGTAGCAGCTCTTGCTCCTCTAGTGGCACACGTCGTGATGTCTAGTTATATGGGCGTCTCTATTTCATTTATGTCTGTCACATCTATGTTGGTATGATCTTTTATGTGAAGACTGAAAGCAACATGCTAAATAACCAAGCAGTGACGGCTACAAAATCTTGGTGTGCTAAAAGTTTTGACAAAAAAAAAGAAAAAAGAAACGTTCATACAAAACTATACAATTTGAAAATGTCTAGAAAAAAGATGTCTAAATCCATGAATAATGAAGTATATATTTGAATTTAAGATGATGACGAGGTGTGCTCGATTCAATTTAATATACTATAAACATATATTTGACATTCGAAATGTCTATAGTTTTCTCAGTTTTGGAGGAAGCCGGCGTTTTGAACTGAGTACGAACAGTTATTACACTGGACAATAAGCACATAAACTTCACATTTCACACAGCAAGATAAACACAACTGTATTCCTAAGCCATGTAGTTTCTCACGACCATTTTGACAACACGTTCTAAAACATTTATACTACATATATCTATTTACAGCAATTTTAAAAGTAAAAATAAGATATTAAGCGTGTATTGAACTTTATTTTAGGGTTATAAAAGAGTAAATAAAATACCATATAAACAAACTCTGAGCTGAACAATAGAAATTAATGACACATGTCAAGCTAACGGGTAAGATAACAAAAACATTCTTAAGTAGCATTAATTGATTCAAAATTGTTTAAGAGTTCACTTGTGAGTCATCTTCAAAATACTGCTTTTTCACAAAAAATTGAGAACGCCCATTCTTTAATGGAAATGTTCTGAATTGTTTCTATTACTATATTAGAAAAAACAAAATATGTTTCGTCGTAAACAAACATTCAAGTCAGAGCAGAAATGTTAAATTCACTTTTGTACAATTATTAATTTTATTCAGTCTGTTTTTTGATTGGCTAGATCAACTTTTTGCTTTCAGTGGAGTTGTTTATCATCGATGTCTGTTGTTCATTTAGTGAAATAAATATGAGTATATCAGAGAATGATAGTGGATGTTTCTCCCAAATTGTTTGTTGGTTACATATTATGAAGCAAATCATAAGTAATAATTCATATATTATTTTTATTTTCTTGGTTGACAATGTGCACGACATGGCACTCTTTTGTATGCGGAGTTACGTCTCTACTCGAAAGAAACGTACTCACAGTGTACGTGGTGACAAAGTCAGGTAAAAATTCAAACAATAAAGCATACAACAGCATATAAAAGATCAAAGAAGAGTCCGAAGATACCAAAGGGTCAACCAGAGTCCGCCACAAATCGAAGGACAGACAACGCAATAGCAAAACAACGATATACAAAGCACTACACAGAAAACTAAAGATCGAGCTACACGAACCCCACTAAAAACTGGTAGTGAACGCAGGTGCTCATGAAAGAATAAACAGTGCCTCAGTACTAGAGGAACCCGTTGTATTACCCCAGTTTATCTCATATATTTGTCTACGCATTGTCTCATAACCTACATTCTCTATATTGTATTACTGTGAACGTTTAAAAGTTTTAGCTACACCAGACAATCAATTTGTGAATGTAGGCTACAATATAAGTATATAATTTACTCCTAAACTCTCATTCGTGTGAAAATGCAAAGTTTAAGAAATGTAATTTTAAGAGAAATGTGTTAAAAAGTAAACATTGTGGACGGTAAGTGTCACTTGGGATCTTATGCATTAATGGATTACTGGTACACTTTATAACTCAGCAGGGGTTATCGTTATAAAGTGTATTGCTTCCATGACAACTGAGCAATGCCGGGAAAGTAGATACATGGTTTCTTAGTTAATCTTAAGAGGTTTAGTAACATTTATATAAATGTACATATAGAATACAATAACATTTAAATTTAATATATCTGTAAAGTGGTTACAATATAGCAAAGATAAATATAGAATATCGACAGTTTTGAAGATCGAGACAAACATTATACATAGTATCGCAGCATGTGGGATAGGACGAGCTGTGATAGCTACATACGTTTTTACTCTATCAAAGTAATTAGACAAGAAGAGATTGAAGATATCAAAGGTGCAATCAGAATCCAGTAATCGAAGGACAGACAACACAATGACCAAAAGAGAAAGGACAAACAACGATCTACAAAACATTCACATAAAATAAACATCGAACAACACGAACCTCACTAACAAACGGGAATGAACTCAGGTGCTCCGGAACGGTAAACAGTCCCTGCTCCACTAGTGGCACCCGCCGTGTTAACGTAGTAACAAACCTGGTGATTAAGTCATGAATGAGGAAATTTATATGTTGTACGGAAAATTTGCTGATGGTTAAATGTTAGCGTTCTTGCCTTGTGTGAGATAAATCGTTGGTTCGAGCTCCAATCGGCACAGACGAAATATTATAATATTGGTACATTGTATTTGTTGCTTCTCCGTCGAGCACGCGGACTCTTGTTTCAGTGAGCTAGCACTATAAACATCCATCTAAGCGTGTTAGTCTGGTACAAAGTAGACATCATTGTCATCTCTTGATGTAATTTGTACTAGCCATGAACCGCATCGGTGGTGTAATGGTTAACATACCTGCCTTGTGTGAGGTAGATCATTGGTTTGAGCTATAGTTCCGACAAAACAAATACTATTATATTGGTATGTGTTGCTTCTCCGCCGAGCACGCAGCATTCAGAAGTAAGAACGAAGACTTGTTGGCTCGGAAGCAAGATAATTTGTCCGATAGGAGCGAAATGTCTAGAGTGAGCTATCACTATTGAAATACAACTAAGCATGCTATGCTAATACAAAGCGGACATCATTACCATCTCATTGGATGTAATTTGTACTAGCCATGATATATCTGAAAACATTGCTTATTTGGTTTTTGGCGTTAAGCAACAATCGCTCACTCAGTCCATTTAAATATACTTCTAACATGAATGCATTCTTATCCTTTGATCTTTTTATGGTTTATATACCAGAATGTAAGCAACCGCTAAGAACTATGAAATAATACACGCAGGTACCAGATATTGCACACTTTCAATCTGGGCTGTAGTTTTATTACTCTTAGAGAGTCGTGCAATAAGCAACGTGCTATGTGGTATGTGGTGTGATATTGCATGGCTTCATGTTACAAATCATTTTTCAATGTTAAACGGTTAAACTAGACAAACTGTAGTATAACTATTACATATATTTACTGTTGTTTTTGTTCTATTTTATAGGCTCTTGACATATTTAAAGTTTAACATTCAGTCAGGTCAAATTTACCTATCTTCACTTCTCTTCTCAAACAAAATGTATTAAGAGGTTTTCGTAGTGTACTTAAACTGTGCTTAAAACGACTTCAAATGTGTCAATTGTTTCAACAAATATATAAAACAATAAAACTGATATATATTTAAAATCACCTTATAAATTTGATTGTAAACTTGATTCTTCTTAAGGGCTTTCAAAAGACTATCGAGATAAAGAGAACAATTTCCATATTTAGGATAACTGATTATCTTGGGAAAACATGGAAAGATATTTTAGGGTTGTTTATTTGAAATTAATTTTCCTGATAAATTTATATCTGTTTATTGATCAAAGTGTGTGGATTTTGAAACCCTTTTATCTCTTATACAGAGATAAAAAAAAAAAAAAGGGGGGGGAGCTAAACGCGAATTACAGATTTTTTTATACCCATTTATGTATTAAACGGAGGTAAAAAAAAAAAGGGGGAGTTCCACGTGATGTTGGTATCGAATTAAAGATTTAAATTTTAAATAAATAACAAAAAGGTGTTTATGTAACTGGGTTTCGCTAAGAATTTTGCAACGTTTCATGTCTTTGATCTTTAAGTGAAATCCAATAAATTTTGAAATATACACTGACAAAGTAAGAAAAAAAAACACGTGTCACAGTGGGTGTGCATTTAAGTAAATAGTTAGAATGTAGGTAGTATCATGTTGTTTACTTATATTTGCCTGACCATCAAGCGATTTGTATGCATCGATCTATATATGTAATTTAAGATAATCAAGCGATTGATATACAATGTACAGTCATATACACGTATGTTATTTAAAATGTCTGTGGCTGAGTCATAAAAATATTTAAAAAAATAAAATAAAGTAAACTTAAAAAATTCTTAAAAACCCACAAAAACTAAAAAGTCTTACTCTTTTTCAATATCTCAATTGTGATGAACACTCCTAAATACCAATATTGTTTGGCATATTTTTAAAATAGGTAGACGCATTTAACCTGTATATTAATTTGATCAAACATTAATTGACGCAAGAAAACACATTAAAATTACATTAAGAAATCAACAACAATACATTGTAATGATGCAATTTACATCAAACATACAACTACAAACGATGTTCAGTTACATGTTGCACATTTCGATTTCATTACACTTTTAATTTGTAAACAAGATATGCAAGCATAATGAAAAAAATAAATACGGAAAAATCTTAATCGTACGTCTCATCACGTATGCTCGTCAATTAAAAACTTACCTGTAGGTTTAATGATTATCTACTGAGGTAAATGAGGTTGTCAACTTTGAAAAATAAGATATGTATGTTTTAATTAAAATTACGACATTATATAGAGCTGACATTTAGAAAAAGGGGTTGTCGTAGTAGTATTGTAGTTGGATTTACAACTACCTATGCAATCAGTGCTTATCACCATTAAAGCTGTGAGTTCGAATCCCGCTCATGGCGGGGTGTACTCAGTAAGACATTAAGTGATAAAGTTTTTCAGTTACTTGCAGCAGGTTGGTGGATTTCTCCACCAATAAAACTGACCGCCACGATATAACTGAAATATGGTTGAAAGTAAAATTAAATACCATAGCTCTAATCCTAAAACCGGAATTGAGATAAACTCGAGTGAAATCACACAACATACGGTCAGAGTGAGTAATTGTTGTTTAACGCCAATATGAGAAATGTTCAGCGATACCATGGCGCAAACAAGTTACATTCAATGAGATGATGATGTCCTCTTTGTACTAGACCGACACACTTAGCTGGATCTTTATAGTGCTAGCCCAGTGAAACAACACTCCCGGTTACACAATCATGTCGTTCCACTTGGGCACATGGTCCTGATTCCGAACCCACCAGTATTTGTTCTTTCTCCTAAATGATGCGGACTTGTCTCAGAAGCAACAAATTTAAAATGAATAGTCTTTAGTTTGACCTGACTAGCTCGAACCCACATACAAATATGAAAGACAATATCAATTTTGCGAAAAGAATGTTCAAACAGTGATGGTCAACAATTCCGCCAACATCAAGACAACGACCAATACCTCTGTATTATGAAAAGAAAGTTTAAACAGTGATGCAAAGGCTTTTTTCGTTCAATGTATTGGCTTGGTTTGGTTTGTTTTTTGGTGTTTAACGCCACTTTCAGGAATATTTCAGCTATATCATGGCGACCAGATTTAGTAGTGGAAGAAGCCGGAGTACCCGGAGAGAACCACCGACCATGGGCAAGTAACTGGTAAACTTTATCACTTGCGGTTACGAGTCGAATGCACCCTTTTTTGTAATTTACCAAACTGGGCACGAACCCACGCCGTATTGATAATAGGCTTGCATGAGTTGTTACGTAAGCCAACTACCTTACTCATTGAGCCATCCGGTCCCTCTTCAATGTATTTGTTATACACAACATTCAAATATCTCTATAGAGAGACGGGAGGGTTGATGGCGATGTGTGTGTGGTTTTCCTCTTGTTGCACAAATTAGACAACCAGAATGAAGAAAGAAATGAGAGAGAGAGAGAGGGGGGTATGGTGGTGATGTGTGTGCGGTTGTTCTCTTGTTTAACCATTCTAGAAAACAAACAACCTCATTAAGAAAATCGTTTATATTAGTACAAAATGTATCTACATAAGATATATATATATATATATATATATATATAAACATATAACGACTTTATTACTAAATCATGATTGATGAATCAAAGGTCAGCGTGTCAATATATTAAATATATATGTTAAATCTAATGTACTTTTAAATATTATATTCGTACCAATATAGACTAAATAAAATAAAATTATTATAGTTTTCTATATTCGTGTCTTGTCACTATCAGGGATTTAACTATTCTTGTACTTGTATGATAAAAAGACTGTCGTTAATATCGCACTTCCCCGCTGTTTGATAAATTCAAGTTAACACTTTATGAATACATAGAAAAGAAGGTACATGCTAATATTAATTGATCGACAAAGGGAGTTATTCCAACAGTACAACGCTAGGCCACACACAGCGCGTGTAACAATGGACTACCTTGAGCAGAACAACATCAATGTGCTTCCATGGCCTTCCAAAGTCCCATTGAACAGCTATGGGATCAGCTGGATAAACCTGTGCGCCAGCGACAAACTCCACCTCAGACCCTCGATGAACTCCGCCAAATGTTGCAACAGCAATGGCGAACAATATCCAGAAACAATGTGAGAAATTTGAGCGAGTCTATGCCGAGGAGGTGCAGAGCAGTGTTGGCCGCGCGTGGTGGTCATACACGGTACTAACTTTAACGTGACAGGAAGTGTGCTGAACTGTAATAAACTGACTATTTTTTACTTATCCTCTGAAGTAGGGAATATTAATTTTTCAATAATAAACATTCTGAGTCGATATCTAAAAGTGTAACTGAACAATTTTGATTTAAAATACATAAAATCCCCTTATTCGTTTCTCTTTTTGCAGAGTGTATATTAAATATTTTTATCTATAACTAACGATGTCTCCGACAAAAAAGCATGTAACAAGTCGTTTGTAAAATGATTGAAGTCGAAAATCGCCCTGCATAGACATCAAGGTGAAATAAGATGATGGTTTCTTTTTAAAAATATATGTCTTCCCGCTTTTATCAAAAGAAATTTGACATGTAAAAAACATACATGTAACACCATGTTGTACGCTCGTAAAACCTTGTCAACGCATTAGGCATGAATGAAAAAACAAATTATAACATTATCATGTACATATATGTACGTTTGATGGTTGTATTTGATAAATGAGAGTTAGATAGATGGTCCATAATGCAGGATGTAGGTTCTTAATTTGAGGAAGGGGGTGTGTCAATGTAAAAAGCATATTCGTACGAAAATTTTGATAACTGATGATGTATTTATAAATAAAAATGTATTGTGTTTATGCGACTGTAGAACACAAGATATCAAAGGATTGGTGTATATGGTAAATAACAAAAATGTAAAAAATGATGCTGAACAAGGAATGATTATTCATAGAAATACAGTCAAGCCTGTTGTATGTGATCTTCCAGGAGAACACTGAAATATGGACACATAAGACAGGTGGTCACTAAATACAGGTTTTCTAAAATATGAAATGCACTGTGAAAGGAAATTAAAATTAAGGTCACATAGTACAAGTTATTTAAGAAATAATTCTTGATGCATCCGAGAATTACTTCGATTCTAACAGGGCATTTGCGGTAATTTTATGTATTCAAGCGTACCTAGACAGACGTTATTTTTGAACATTTGTCATCTCTCGTATACATGTACATGTACTTATTTCGCCTCCGTACAGGAGAGCCACTATAAACCGAAACGCCGCTATTATTTACAAGAATATATAACGCTACAGAAACGGTATAAAAATTGATAACGATCAAAAAATAATCTATAGTGTATATTGATTATTTTTATTCTTTTAATTTAACATACATAAAGTACAAATATGCAAAAATGCACTGTCCATTAGATGCCTTCTACGCATGTGCTAAAGGTGTTCTGTGCTATTTAGAACCCTCTGTTGTTTTCAAAGCGAAAGTAGCACGCCATATTAGAATGTTTAATAGAGCTGGTCACTAAAGCAGATTGGACTGTATATACATCTTAATGGAACAAATATGTAAGTAACTTACCTGTCAGTTTGGCCACCCAAAGTAAACGTGGACTTGACACCTTGATGTTCACAATGGCGAAATCGGGATAATCTGAACTGAACTGTACGCCAGAATCTAAAGGAAAATAAATATCAAAGGTGTTTTAAAAGAATACATTGACAGAAAATAAATACTTATAATAAAATATAAAACTCAAGAGGATAGCTTATTATTTTCTATGTTTATTAACAGAGTTTTTGTATAGTTTCATATTATTAAAATAAACAGATTATTGAAATAATTTATTTTCATGTAATATATGAAACCTATTAATATTTAGTTAACCTATATTTTCAATAATGCTTTTTGAATGAACAGCTGATATGATATACTTGCGGATTACGATGTTGACACAACCGGATATTACGTCATAATATTTAATACATATTACAAACAGTTGGTTATCAGCCACAATAACAATATTGTAAGTTTTACCATTCATGAGTGAGTGGGTGAGTTATTGTTGTTTAACACAAATTTAGCAAATATTCAGGCATATCATGGCGAGAAAAAGTGACATTTCCATGAAATAATGAGGATGTCCGTTTTGTTCTAGACCAGTACGCTTAGTTGTGTTTGTATTGTGCTATGTTTTGTATGTTTGTATATCGTTGTTTGTCCTGTTTCTTTTGGCCATTATGTTGTTTGTCCTGTTTCTTTTGGCCATTATGTTGCCTGTGCTTCTTCGATTTACGGATTTTAATTACTCCTTTGGTATCTTCAAACTGTTCCCACTGAAACAACCATTGGATGATAGACATGTTACTCCACTCGAATACATTATTCTGATTCCGAGCCAACCAGCCTTTGTTCTTTCTCCTTAATGCTGCATGCTTTTCGGAGTAGCAGCAAACACCAATTTTGTAGTCTTTAATTTGACCCGACCGGGCTCGATCCCACGATCTACTGCACTCGAGACGATAACACCACCGATACTGTCCCCCCTATGTATGTACTGCACTCGAGACGATAACACCACCGATACTGTCCCCCCTATGTATGTACTGCACTCGGGACGATAACACCACCGATACTGTCCCCCCTATGTATGTACTGCACTCGAGACGATAACACCACCGATACTGTCCCCCCTATGTATGTACTGCACTCGGGACGATAACACCACCGATACTGTCCCCCCTATGTATGTACTGCACTCGGGACGATAACACCACCGATACTGTCCCCCCCTATGTATGTACTGCACTCGGGACGATAACACCACCGATACTGGCCCCCCTATGTATGTACTGCACTCGAGACGATAACACCACCGATACTGTCCCCCTATGTATGTACTGCACTCGAGACGATAACACCACCGATACTATTTTCCCCCTATGTATGTACTGCACTCGGGACGATAACACCACCGATACTGTCCCCCCTATGTATGTACTGCACTCGAGACGATAACACCACCGATACTGTCCCCCCCCCTATGTATGTACTGCACTCGAGACGATAACACCACCGATACTGTTCCCCCTCCTATGTATGGAATAGAGAAAGAAACATAACTCCTCCTCTAAGACTGCTATCTAAGGAGGGGATTGTAGTAGAGAGTTGCTAATTGGTCGATTGATTGTAGTTTAACGTGAAACATAACTCCTCCTCTAAGACTGCTATCTAAGGAGGGGATCGTAGTAGAGAGTTGCTAATTGGTCGATTGATTGTAGTTTAACGTGAAACATAACTCCTCCTCTAAGACTGCTATCTAAGGAAGGGATCGTAGTAGAGAGTTGCTAATTGGTCGATTGATTGTATTTTAACGTTAAGGAAGCGCTGTTTCAGCTGTATTCATGGCTATGACATTCCGGAGTTTGCATTACGATCTGAACATGGGTGAAAATAAGATTGCCATAGAAATAAGAGGGTACAATGAATATAACCGAAAAATGTTGCCTTTCCAGGAATGACGACTCCTAACAAGCTATTTCTCACAAGTTGTCTTGTATAAGAAACGTCATATTATGTTGCTCATATTTTTAGTTTTCTGTGTTGTATTGTGGTTTTTTTATATTTTGTTTGACATGAAACGATTACACAGGAGTTATAAACTGTATTGTATCTACCGTTACTATGGTAACAAATATTATTATTATTATTATTATTAGATTTACATACTTCATACAACTATAAAATACATGTAGTTACAGTTATTGACAACTTTTAACATTTTGACATTATAAATAAACGTTAGAGAATACCGAAGGGGAAATAAAAAAATAGACAATACAAAGAAACTGGCAGCATAGGGTACACAAGACACAGCATAAATAAACGTTAGAGAATACCGAAGGGGAAATCATAAATGGACAATCTAAAAATAACTGACGACACAGGACACACAAAACAAGGAAAAACAAAACAAACACAACACAATATGTGTTGGACACCGCTAGGCGCAAACAAACAAAAACACAACACAATATGTGTTGGACACCGCTAGGCGCAAACAAACAAAAACACAACACAATATGTGTTGGACACCGCTAGGCGCAAACAAACAAAAACACAACACAATATGTGTTGGACACCGCTAGGCGCAAACAAACAAAAACACAACACAATATGTGTTGGACACCGCTATGCGCAAAAAAAAAACTGAAGGTAAAGACGAAACGAACATATTTTTTATGCGAAAATCGTAATTGACCTCATAACACGGAACTCAGAACGTAAAGACACATAAACAATGCAAAGTTTCATATATGCATAATAAAATGTAGTACAACAACTACACTAGCAACACTGAATAGGCTTATAGTTACGGTGTTTAATGTGACTTTCTACAATATGTCAGTTATATCGTGGCTGTCGGTTTTATTTCTTGGCGGAAACCAGAGTACCCGGAAAAACTTTATCACATAATGTTGTATCGAGTACACTCTGCCATAAACGGGATTCGAACTCACAACGTTAGTGGTGATAGGCACTGATTGCATGTGTAGTTGTAAATCCAACTACCATACGATCACGACAACGACGGCACAGAACCCTCTGAATACAACGTCCTACAATTTGTAGTTATGTTATACACAAAGTTATCGATTATGCATAAAACGGGTAGAATTTACAATCTACTTGTAAACAGATAAACGCCTGGCAATCGATTTAGTGTAACAGAAAGGAAAATTGTCACAAAGATAACGGAAATCCCTCTACAAACTGACAGTGTATTGTATACTAGTTTTAATATACCATAGTCTACTTTTATCAAAGCTGACTATATCCCTACGCACTTGTACTTATATCCAAATTAAGCCCTCATTCTGACATACCCGGTATTCAGAGATGAAATATAGAACATGGAATTTTTCAAATACGACATTAAAAGGGACATAGTTCGATCAATTTACTTTAAAGACAGTTAAAGGTTCCTAGTGAGTTATATGTTCTACTCGTACCATGCAAAGTGTTAAGCATTATGGAATGTATGGTGTGAACAAATGGATTATTTTCCTATTACTTTTAAGGCGGATTGGTATCTTGAAAAATGCAGTGGTTATGTGTTGAAATTGGATGAGACAGAACAGGGGACAATGTATAAAGGACAACCCAGAGAAACTGGCAACATACGGTATACAAGACGAGGAAAGAAAAAACACAGAAACTGGCAACATACGGTACACAAGACGAGGAAAGACACAACACAGAAACTGGCAACATACGGTACACAAGACGAGGAAAGACAC
>MJUT01022372.1:365765-375886 GCA_002080005.1 Gigantidas platifrons
TACGGTACACAAGACGAGGAAAGACACAACACAGAAACTGGCAACATACGGTACACAAGACGAGGAAAGACACAACACAGAAACTGGCAACATACGGTACACAAGACGAGGAAAGACACAACACAGAAACTGGCAACATACGGTACACAAGACGAAGAATGACACAACACAATATGTGTTGGACACCACTATACGCAAATAAACACAAATAACGTAAATATGTTGTTTCTGGTGTTTAACGCCACTTTCAACAATATTTCAGTTATATCACGGCAATATCGTAAATAAGACATGAACCGTCCTACAAACAACAGGAGGTAAAGGCGAACCGAACATAGTTTTTATGTGGACATAGCAACACGAAACTCAAAAAGTAAAGACACAGCCCGTTCAATTTTTTGTGCACGTTGCCAGTGTCTCTGAAATGCCTTGATTTCCTCTTCGCTTTTTTCTAAAGTTTATATGTACGTAAAAGGGACTCGTTTTCTTAAGTATGTTAATTTATATTTTTATTTCTAACGTTCCAATTTTGTGGATACATTACAATTAAAAAGCATTGAAAATGTATGAAATAAAACTAACATTTATTTATTTGTTTATGTTTGTTGAAATATAACTTTCAATATCGTGGGATTGTAAATCAACATAGTTTTTAGGCCAAACATTTTTTGAGTGCAAAAAATAAATAAATAAATAAAAATAAAGTAATTTATAATTATTATCTATAATTTATGCTACATAATCTACATTTTTTGGGTATTTCTCGTAAAAAATAATTGACACAAAGTTTTCAAAGGTATAAGTTTTGCATCACTATAATTCGATTTATTTCCTCCACAAGAAATATTTATTTTATTTTGTCTTAATTGAGTCAATTTAAACTTGTTACAATGTAAACGTATTCCATGTCTGATGTAGCTTGTCAATGTATATAATTGTACATAATTACCCATTTATGTCAATGAAATAGAATAATGTGAAGATAAATTTCACGTGTCTGACATTCTGAGTAAGTACAAAATATGAGGCGTATGCTTTCCTCTTGCAGTTTAAAAGGGTAACGCTGTTTTGCAAATATTTTCACAAGTACATTTTAAGTTGTGTGCATCTATTTTTGGTATTTTTATTAATAGTTTGAGATTCACAGAAGGATATATTGCGGCAATCTGGAATCTGGGGTTAGTCCAATTCCGGCATGCCATTTATACTCTCTTGTAAAAAACCCGCGAAGGTACCACACGTACATTTTGTTCATAGAAAGAAAATATAACAAATTTACAATTTTTATTCGTATCTTCCTAATATAAAGTTCCACAAAGATACGGAATGTATTGTTTCGCCCATTCCGTAAAGACTCGACCGATATTATCACATTGGTTTTATTTGACGCGTGTCAGTATAATTTAATTTAAACATATTTTATTCAGAAAAGTATTGAAAAGGATTGGATAGCAGGACTAGCCTATATATATCCTCTCCGCGTGTCAGTATGTTGGATTGTTACAAATAGCCTGGTGGTTTCAAATCAACAGATTATTAATTTTGCCACATTATGGAAATAAAAACATAGATATCTTATATACAACGTAGTACGTAGACGCATGTCGGGAATAACCCCCATCAGGTACTCCCGAATAACCGTCAGAGAAAACCGAAGGGGTAATCAAAAATGGACAATCCAGAAACACTAGTAACATTGGGCACACAAGGATACAGGACGAATATAAACAAGGCACAACAACACAGAGTAGATTGGAAGGCTAAATAATTTAAAAGTCCCTGGAAATAATAAAAACAATGGACCCAAACAAGATAGTCAAAATCGGCTAGAGCTTAAACAGTGACGATGAGTAATTCAAACAATATAGTCAAAAGCAAACAGCTATCTGTCACCTCATATTATTGATTACAAAAAAGACTATAATATATGTCGATGAAATTCCACCACCTGGTTTTGGACAAGAATAAAACTAGGGCGGCATTAAACCAGTTAATGGAATTCCAACCCCTCTTTTCGGAATTAGAAAAAAAAACACTGTTACATATATTTCAAAGAAATATGTAACAGTGCTTTTTCTAATTCTAAATTTGAATTTCTTAATATATACCTTAAATATAACCGGGTAAAACAAATGTATCTATTTTGAGAAAATATTTCGTCCCAGTGTAGAATATGTCAGTTGCTATTTTTTTTTTATGAAGTTCACATATTTTTTTTTTTCACATAAAATCAAAGAGCAGCCAAATAAAACAAAATAGTTTTAAATATTAACTCTGTTCTTGTGTTTTGTTTAAAAGATACATGTGTTTTATTCGGTCACATTAAAAATGCCCATTCAGAAATTTAAAAATCGGCTTTGAGAATATTTTTTAAGAAATGAAATGACAATTTTGGTGAAACATATCTGTATAATTATAATACAAGGTAATAATGGCTATAGAAAGATACTAGAAAGAAAATCAAATAAACTTTGACATGATATTTCCCCGTTATTAGAAAGCTATTAAACAAAATTTCTCCGTTATTACCAGGCTATTAAATAAAGACTTTAGTATCAAATTATGTAGTTAAAATTTCATGTTTGATCAGTTTTGAATTAGTACGAGGTTTAAATTGTAGATATTTCAATTACGATACATCCTGTTATAAAACTGCACTTTGTTACATAGATCTGCATTCTGTCATTTTTAGTAATTAATCGTTTTCCTTCATAACTTAGGACTAATGGAGCATGAAAGAAATGCAATCCATGCACTTTTAAGTTTCTATTTAACACTGAGGTAAATAACTGTGAATTCATGATCAACCCCTGTTAGTTTGTATCATAAATATATACATGTCTATCTGAAGCGCGTTTCATGAAAAAAATAACGTCATCGGCGGTGTAATGGTTAGCGTGCTCGTCTCGAGTACAGTGGGTCGTAGGTTCGAACCGCTGTGGGATATAATGTTGTTCTCGTACTGTGTTGGTGGTACATGTATGTCAGGGAATTCTTTTATACAGGATTAATCCCGGTGTCATACCAAAGATTATAAAAGCTGTATTTGCGGCTTCTCCGCTAAGCATACAGCTCATAAGAATAACAGCAATGATTGGTTGGTTCGGAGTAAGGATGATGTGTCCGAGTTGAGCGACATGTTTACCCACTGACCGTTGCTTCAGTGAGCTAGCACTATAAATATCCAATTAAGCATGTTGTTCTAGGTCTGAGCCAACCAGTCTTTGCTTTTTCTCCTTAATACGTGGTTATCGGGGAAACACATAATCAGCTAATACTAATTGCATAGTCTTCGGTTTTTCCCGATTGGGACTCGCACACACGATCTTGGTGGAAAATTACTATGTATATTAATTGTGTTGATTGTTTATTTTATGGTGTATGTCACCTTAAAGACAATAAAATTATGGTTACCGTAAGCGACAGATGTGATTGTCAGAGGACCAGGTGTAATTAGCTAATAGGAAATGTCAAAATAAAAAATTGAGAAGAAAGAATTATGAAGAAGTTTTTCTTTCTTTTTTTTATTTACAAAAATGAAGAAAAATAATATGTCTACGGGTTCCTCTTATTTTAAAAATGTATGCCTAGTATCACTCTTTAATAGAAATGTGTGCTATAGTTTAAGTTTGCATTGCACTAACCTCTTACTGTAGAAATATACGCGTAAGATGTAACGTTTCTGTCTAATACCCGAGACCAGGCCAGGTCTTACCTGATGCTGAGTAATATCAGAAGTTTAATAACAGACAAAAATAAATGTATAGATATTACAAGAAACCATACAATTTTACAATGTAGCTTATATAAAAAAAAAGTACATGTACCTGAATATTTTAAGTAGAATTCTTAGCAATACATAGATATAGTAAAATTTAAAACTCTATCGAGAGTGGACTTATATCGTGCTCCACTTGTAGGAAGCAGGTGGACAAAAACGTCCAAAATATGTTTTAAGCTGTTAATTTTAGTAATTCCTGATCGTTGGAAGGAAATAGACCGGAATTTGCATACAGACATTTAACCACTATGGTTATTAAAAATATTACGAAAATTTAACCAACTTGTTAAACACACTAAGAATATGACACAAAAGTATACAGCAAATACTTACATTCAAATCTGCATTATGTGACTGTCCAAGGCAACATAAAAATAGGGTCTGATAATACAGGTGGTCATTTAATACAGGTTTAATTAATATGAAATGTTCTGTTAAGAGTAATTAAAATTAAGGTCACTTAATAAAAGTTAAGTTATTGCTTAATAAAGGTGGTCAGTTAAAAGCAAGTTTGATTGTAAATCGGTATGGCTTACCTGTCAATTTTCCATTTGCGGAACCCATGCTTTCAACCGTAGGTGAAGCAACACTTTGCCGTCCGAATTATAGAATTAACGTTTACAGTAATCCTGTATAAAAGAATTCCGTCATATACATGTACCACCAACACAGTACAAGAAGAACAACGTTATATCCCAAAATAACTTACAACTGCACAAAAAACTGGAGTAAAACGCTGATCCATTAACGCTTAATTAGGTAGGGGACATAAATTAATGTTATGAAACATGTTTTTATTAAAACTACATATCCAATGTATATTTCTAACACTAAAAATGTATATATCCAACATAAGGTACATGATGTTAAGAGTGTTTTCCTGTCAGTAACGTATTCGAAATGTACAAGATCACCAATGTCACACTAATTAATAAAACAAACATTTTTGAGCGAAATGTACTTATTAATAACCTTGATAATCAGTTATTTCAAATATTTTCACTGTACTTAAGTAGATATATATGTCCCACTAAATATTTTGTTTTGACACAGTATATATATTTACATATAATTTCTGTTTGCACAAATATATGTGTCCTCTTGTTTGTAAATAGAATGAAATTATATATCATATACAATGATTAAGACTTGGGTAAATAGACACAAGTTTTGTATTATAAGTAGAATGTCCGTTACAGGAGCAAAAAATTTTCATATTGTTTGACAAAATACATTATTTGCAATTGATTCAGGTCTCAGTCTTCAATAAACAATGTTTATTTGTCATTTTTGTAATAAGATAAATCCAAAAAGTAAACATTTACACCAATAATCCAATATCACATACTACTATTTCATAAAAACTCGTTTTTTTGGCACAAAAAAAACAACAACAAAACAAAAAAAACAAAAAATAGCACAGAAAATTGAATTCTTGCGTGAAAATGTCAGATATTCCATGAATTATAACAATGCACATGCAATATTGTCCTACATAATTTTAATCCACATAAAAACAATGTACACAGCGATTTTTTATTCGAGAGACACTGTTTTAGATTGCCGTTTGGATTTTCCGTTCCAACATGGACTGGCATTTCAGCATACAATATAAGGAGTTATGTAATTCAATAATCCTACTTATCTATTCTTACAAAGATAACTTCTCAATCGGAATATGTACATGTATCTATGTATAAAAGAATCTCCAATTGCCCCTTTTGTGTCATAAGCATATTTTTTATCACAACAAATAAAATATTAAATATAACTAACATAAATATTAATACAAGAGATATAATTTTGTCAAGGTTATAATTATTGTAAGGTATAAAACACATTATCTTCACCTGACAGTTATAAAATTTTAATGAGCTTAATAATCTTTGTATTTGAACGCGAGTCGTTGTTGTGCTTCAAAAATTCAAACTTAACACGACTGTTGGTATATTTTTTATAGCTGTGATGCCATTTATAACAATAAGCCGTTTAGGTTTATTTAATATGACAGCAGTTACAATGCAATATAAAATGTACAATCTTATTTTTCTTACAACCTTAAAAAAGAAATAAACACAATTCGTACCAATAGTATTATATCGTCCATATTTATTGTCTGTTGTGTGATTCATCGAATTCCATAACAAAAATATTTAGCCTAGGATCTAAAATCTTGCAATAAATTCGTATATACTACCTAATATATAAACAACGTGCATTATGGAAAACACTAAGAGATAATATTTCAACTCAGAGGAGTAATAGTAGATCGGAAAGTGGGGGGGGGCCTTTTGAGGGGACACGAAAATGGGATGGGGGACAAACATTTTAAGGGGATTGGAAAGTTGAGGGGAAACACTTCAAGTGGACTGGAAAGTGGGGAAAAAGCTTTAGCTCAGACTAGGACGGAAAGAAGTTGGGGTGGTGGCCACGCTTAAAGAAACCAAAAAACCAAAGCAAAAAAAAAAACAAAACAAAAAACAAACAAACAAACAAACAAAACATCATTTCGCTTCAAGCATACCCTTAAACCTCTTGATTTATTGATAATGTTTGGCTTCCATGTTTATAATTCAGCCAAAAAGGTAGTGGGCAAAACATTTTGAAATTAGGGAAATGTGCCGCATCGACTAATTCCCCTGCAACTGGTAAATTAGGTACTTACATGTATGTGAGAATTCAGATAAGTTTTCGCTGTTAAAAAAAAACAATCCAACATTAAAAAATAAAATTCAGTAGATGCATCACCATGTTAAAAATATCCGCTTATATATTTAACATTGATTCTCGTAGATATAGAGAGTTGGTTAGAGAAAAAAAAACAACATTGGATTATGACACAATCAAGTTGAGATACTGCCTAATCGTCTTGTAAACAACTTTGACAAGACGAAATAAACAACAGAAATAGACAGCTTAATTTTTGGGACATATTTAGTGTATTCAATTAACTATGCACATATTTTGACATGAGATGAAATAAGTTACTTGCGTTACTTGCGCTGATTAGCTTAAAAGGATATCATTATAACGGACGTAATTGAAAAATAAAACATCCAACAGATAGCATTTAGTCCGAATAACGAGGAATACTCGATGCAACATTATGTGATAGAAGTTTGTCAGTGACTGGAGACAGGTCTGTGGTTTTCTCCGGTTTCACGCAATATAACTGGCGTTATTTAAATAACATTAAATACCCCGCCCCTCCCCCGAATAAGCGATGTAAAGAGCGAAAAGGCGGAAAGACGGATCGGAACTCTTGACTCGCGAAAATGGAAAACCTAACAACACGGGAAGTTATCTATTATGATTTTTATTTTTTTTAAATCAAATAAACTGATTTTTTAATAATCAAATGCTAAAAGTTTGAAGTGAAAACTACTTCAAATTGAGAATTCATCCCAAATAATAAGACGTGATGGAAGAAAATGCTTGATACCTTTTATATGTAGCTACCTTCCAGCAGCACCTGCATATGGAGTGTATATCTCTAAGTTGATACGATATTCCAGAGCTTGTGGTTCCTATCAGGATTTCCTTGATAGAGGGCTGCCGCTAACAAGGAAGCCACTGAACCAATGATTCCTGTTATTTAAGTTGAAGTCATCACTTCGAAAGTTTTACGGTTGCCACCATGACTAGGTTGATCGTTATGGAATATATGTGTCACATGTGCATATGAACACGTATATGTTCCACTTGTCGTAAACACCTTACACTCCTTTCCTCGTTCATGACTTATCATCGGCGTTGCAATCAGATTAACATGACGGGTCCCACTAGTGGAGCAGGACCTGCATTCCCTTCCGGAGCACCTGAGTGCCATCCGATATTTAGTGGGTTTCGTGTTACTCGATTTTTAGATTTATGTGTATGTTTTGTAGATCATTGTTAGTCCTTTGTCATTTTACTTTTGGCCATTGTGTTGTCTGTCCTTCGATTTACGGATTTTTCAAACTCTTCTTAATTTTTATCTTTGTTTTTCTTTGATGAATTCCCCACTCCGTGTACATCTAAAAAAAACGTGCTGCAGTTTCTTCGAAAGTGCTATTATTTCATGCTCAATATGAAACGTTTGCTGTCTATTGATGACACGAAAGTGATATTAATCACAGACGATTTTGATGTCCAAATACTTGAATTGCATTGTGTGTTGCCTTGCATGAAAACAAAAATCACGATCACTAATAGTCTCTTAGCTAATGTATGTTAACAACAATTATGGAGTTGTTTGTGAGAGACAGATGATGCTTGTTTTCATGTGTCTATTTCTATTTTTATTATATCCTTTAGTTGTAATTAAAAAAAAATGAAACTGTTTAACGGCAATGGTCGTCAATATAGCCCTTGGCCGAAACGGTCCACTGTGCACCTCCACCTCACAGCTAAACGCGACCATGATTTTAAGTGCCTACATATGATATAGGCTTTGCCATTCAGGGGCGGATCCAGGGGGGGGTGGGTTTGCAAGATATGATTTTTTTTTGCGTAAAATCGTGATTCTTCACACGAAATACCCCAAAAATTTGTTGGCATTAACTGAAAAAACTTGTAGAAAAAACTCGTTAACACTAGAAAAACTCGCTTGGAATTTTATAGGTGTACAGTATGGTGACAAAAGTCTTGCAACTTGTAAAAAAAATCCCTATATAATCAACCAAAACCATATTTTTTCAAAATAATATTGTGAAGTTATTTCTGGATAGATTTTAACAAATTTTACACGAATTGTTTATATTTTGATTGTTTATTTGCTCATTATATCTATAAGAGTGGTTTTTATTTGTACATAATATAAATAGGATTGTTAATTTTTAGGATTTATTTTTAGTTGAAATATATAGGAACATCAACGTAAATTTTTATTTATGTTTAAATTATGTCAAAAAAATGTTTGACGAAACGCGTTTAGACATAACGTACTGACAGAGCGCACGTTACTGCGACGCCGTTTAAATAAACTTAGTTTCTGATTTAATGTGGTTGTTGTTAGTTTTTATGATGCCATATCTACACAATCTTTATATCATAATAAACCGTAGGATATGAGGAATAATTTTCCGACAATATTTATGAAATATATTGATATTTATTCTGTCGTATCCCACCACGGAACCCCCCTTCCGTCTTAAAAACGTCCCCAGATGTAACATTTCTGTTACAAATTGATAAGATTTTCGGGTATTTCACGAAAACGCATGCACGGAAATCGCACCAAATCTGCTAAGAAAGTAAAAGTCAAAATTCTTCCACCATAATGTCTCGATGGCCGTTTTCTGTTGAGGTTTTTTGTTTTAATCCGCATGTATTTAAGTCCATTCAATGTGTCGGATACTGAACTGAAATGCTAATCACCAACTTTAAAGGCTTTTCCCGAAAAATTTAGGTGAATTTGAGTAAATATTTGTTCACTGTTATGCAGATCTATGTTGTAAAAAATAATACAAGAAATTTTGAAGATGACTTTTGAAAGATAAAGAAATATTGACCGAAATACGCAGTCTGAATGAATAGACCAATTTCACGTTGCCGCCGCCATTATGGTTCAAAGGTCAATCGGAGTAAAAAACGTCATTGCATTTGTAAACACATCGAGACAAATTTATTTATCGTGGTAGTTATGCGTATATCGTCACTTAAGGAAGTTTTCATGAATTTGTTGGTTAGGAAAGGAAATGATTTATGGCTACATTTACCCTGTAGATCTTAAAAATAATAAAAAAAAAAATCGTGTAAATATTGTTCGAAGGACACCATTATGACCATAGGCATAACACACAACTTCGCAAATAGTACTATGTTTACAAAACATCATAGACCTGCAATATATCATCCTAGCAGGTCCTTATCAATTAACTTGAAGAAAATTCATCTACATCTCGTATATTTTGTTATCTGACTATCCAATAACAAAAACAAAAAGGGGGGGGGGGTCTTATAAAAAAGGGAAAACAAAAGAAGTATTTTCCCTAAACGATGACTGGCAGATATTTTTTTTTTTTACAAAAATCAGCTTTGTAATGTTAATACTGGCATTATGTTAGACTTAGACTCATATTTATATCATATTAAACATGCAATTTGTAAATTGTCATATTATGGAGTAACAAATAAAACTTTTTAAAAGACCCAACTTACAACTGGTATGACCCTTTTGCTAGAGAATGTATAAAGTATGTTTGTGTAACTGTAAGACACTTTTGATGCACTAACTAGTAAATGACCTGGTTCAACTTTATCATTTTGTGATTTTTTTTTAGAAGTCAAAGAATGCACACCTTTAGTATCTGTACATTAAACACACTACAAAGTACAGAAACTGTAGGGAGGGATAGAC
>MJUT01022372.1:389276-399920 GCA_002080005.1 Gigantidas platifrons
TTAAATTCTGTGCTCCAGTTGTATTCGTTTGATTCTGATTATTCTTTATTTGTCTTAGGAGAAGGGGACGGCGGTATTAGAGAGAATCGGATAAAATTACAATTTTTTTCCCAAACATAGCTTTCTATTTTTTACTACCGTATAACTTGCTCTATAGTTTCATAATATCTAATATTCTGATGAATATATTTATTCTTTGTTTTTTTACAACCCTTGAAATGCAATAGAAAAAGGTTGTCACACAAATTGTGTTACATTTCTGGCATTTTTGACAACATATTTCGATGAACATTTTTTCTGGAAAGAGATAATTCAATGATATTTTGTGGGCATATAATAATAACACACTGCCTGACACTGGCATAAGCAGCAATAAGATATTAAAATACAAGGAGCACAGCTATGGAAAGGTAAAAGGAAAAGGAGTCATATTTTTTTAACTGGCCAAATCCAATGTAAACAATCTTTATCACCAAGAAGCTTTGAATTGAGGTGGAATTTTCAGACGCACAGATGATCATATATTTGAGAAGACACTGAAAATAGAGTTATCTACCATACCACAGGTCTACACCCTTAAGAAACAGTTTTAATCATGATCACATGAAAAAGAAAAGTCTTAAGGGTACATTTTCATTTTATTTGTTTGGACTTTTTAAGTGAATACATTTTACTCTGTACAAATACTGAAAGTTAATTATTTGACTAAATATTGCTAATTATTGTTTCTTTTATTTTTCTCGGATAGGTGATTATGTTCTAAATTGGTCAAACACTAGTTTTCGAGCTTTAAAGTTCATAAAACATGGAAAACTAGTGTTTAACCTATACATAATACATTTCTCTGACGTCACACTATTGTTCGAACAATGGATTATTTTTAAGAATCTACAGTTGATTCTTTTGTTCTTGAATATATGAACTTTAACCTTTTACAATTTTAGGCTTAAAAACGTGTTATACGTATTTTTGAACTTTCGTGTCGAACCACTGCCGGGCTTTTTAAAGTCTACTTTGATTTTCAAAACTTCCATCTTACCACTCGGCTAAGTTCACCACATTAATAAATTCTATAATTAGTATATTTAACTCTTGATAGTAAGCTTTGTTAAAAAAAATATCAACAATTGGCTTAAAAAAAGGAATTGATCGATATATACAAGACACGATACAAGTATTTGAGTTCTGACATGATTTATGTTCAGAACTGACGCGTATTCTCGCAATACAGAAACAACCAACGAACCGACCGCAACTTAACAAATCAGACAGACCACAGGTGAACATTTGGGTTAGCGGAAAGCGTAGCCAGGTAGCCAGATTGGCTACCCGAAGCGTTAATTTGGTGCTTTTTGCGGGAATTGGCTATTTTTTGCGTTAAAATGGATACATTTTGCGGTAAACTGCTACAAAATAGAGGAAAATTTTCTATGTCCAACTTTTTTACTTTTTTTTATACCTCATTTCAAGGTTGTTTTTTTTTTCGTTTTGTATCATTTGAAGTCGATTTAGACTATTTTGTAGGTGCATTTTTTTTTTCACGAAAAGTCTTCCAAGTTGTGAAAGGGTGTATATAATTATACTTTTACATGATACAAACTTTAGAAATACGTTATGGAAATGATAAACAATTGATTTTAGAATTACTCTATTGACAGCGACTATTTAAAAGGTTTACCTACCTTTGTTTTCCATTCCATCTTCAATTAATTTGTCTATGTCGAATTGATTCTTTGCTTAGACTTATTCCCGTCCTGATTGTGTCTGAAATCTTCGACTGTATCTATGTGAGGAATTAAGTTTGTCCGTCCGTCCGTCCGTCCGTCCGTCCGTTCGAATGAATGAATGAATGAATGAATGAATGGATAAATGAAGAGATGTGGGGTATCTGTTAATCACACAGCGGGGGCCCGGGTGGCTCAATGAGTTAGGTCGCTGGATCTAACAACTCATACAAGCCTATCACCAATACGGCATGGGTTCGCGTCCGGCTTTGTAAATAACAAAAAAGGGTGCATTCGACTCGCACCCGCATGTGATAAACTTTACCAGTTGCTTGCCCATGGTCGGTGGTTCTCTCCGGGTACTCCGGCTTCCTCCACCACTAAAACTGGTCGCCATGATATAACTGAAATATTGTTGAAAGTGGCATTAAACACCAAAAATCAAATCAAATCAATCACACAGCAACCCATACATCTGCCTAACGTATTACAAAATAAATTAACTGGGGGATAATGCACGGCCTTCACCGTGAATATCAACTCACACCGTAGAGTAAGCTCTAAGCAGCCCCTGAGAATAAAAAAAGTGTTGATCAATTCAATAAAAATGACCAATGATCTAATTTGTAACAATAAAGAAAAAAAAACACTAGACAATTCATGAACAAATACAACCACCGACAACAGGTTCCTGGCTTGGGACAGGCACATATGGAACGTGTATGTATGGTTATATGTAAAGTATGCATTAGGATTATTGTTGAAGGCCTCATGGTGACTTCAAGATGAAGAACAACAATAAAAGAGGTGTTCCATTTCTTTGCATTTCGCTGTATTGATTGGGATTTTGGCTCATGTACATTTACTCCATATCCTTTCGTTTTTTCATGCATAAAAGAAATGTGTATATAAGTGTTGGTTTACGTAGAATGTTCTTTGAAAATATATGTCACTGGACCTAAAGATAAAAAATCAAAGTTGTGTGAATTAAATTTTATTACTAGGAACAATACTAATAAAATACAAATATAAAAAGCATCCAGCTGTAAATACACAAAACCGAAAATTACAAAAAAAAATATGTCTTTTTCATTCATCAATTTCTTTCTAGATACAATACTGAAAAAATACAAATATCCTACAACATCCGGCTGTAAATACACAAAACCGAAAATTACAACAACAAAAAAAACAATACTGAAAAAATACAAATATCCTACGGCATCCGGCTGTAAATACACAAAACCGAAAATTACAACAAAAAACACAATACTGAAAAAATACAAATATCAAACAGCATCCGGTTGCAAATACACAAAACCGAAAATTACAACAACAAAAAAACAATACTGAAAACATACAAATATACAGCATCTGGCTGTAAATACACAAAACATAAAATTAATATAAAACATTGTCCGTGTATCACCATTATATTATATAATTAATCTACAATTTGACCTCTCCTTCTCCTTTTTTTTTCTGTTTGTAGCCTGTCTGTTATTACCTTCCACACATCCTTATAGCGTCCTATTCTTGTTTGTAACTGAAGGAAGATAATTCTTCCCTCATCACTTCCTGTGACCTTTTCCATGACGGCACTTTTAGTAATTGCCTCTTTCAAAATTAATTCATCGCATATTTCAATGAGTTTTTCAGCCTCATGACCTTCAAATGATCTTCTGCCATGACATTTCTTTGTCGAAACCGTTATATTGTCACCTTTCTGTGTCGAATCTTGTGTAATATTGTCAGTTTCTTTTTCTTTCGGCCAATGAATTGATTTCATTATGTTAACTGTAGACTTGCCTTCCATGACTGCCGATATCATGTTGGTGACAGGGACTGCTAATTCCCTTTGATTGTATAGGGCGTAGTGTCTGTCGGCTGTCTCCGGGTTGTGTGTCATGTGCCTGGCTAGAACCTCACGGCTACTTGGGATTGCAGTCCTCACTGCCGTAGAAGTTGCTTTTCTCAGGCGTGTGGCACTAATTGACTTCACAACTGGACCTTGTTCCCATATTCTGTTGATGGCTTTATTGACATGAGAGCTGGTCATCAATGTCACTGTTCCATCTGTTTTTGGCCAAGATGTAAATATACTCCTTTCATCGTCCAGATTGTATCCCGGTATGATACGGAGCATATCCAGATAGCGTCTTAAATAGCCATATAGTTTCGGATTTACTGCTAATACGGCCGGGCCGCTCTCTGCCGTCTTGTGTTTGGCCACCTGAAAAAGATAAGTGTTACCAATCAACGCTCTATTGTAGCCAATTACCGCTGTAATGTAGCCCATTAACGCATTAATGTAGTAATTTACCGCACCCATGTATCCAATTAACGCTTACATGTAAATTACCACCGCGTTAATTGGTTACTTCTTGGCGGGAAATGGCTACAATGTAACCATTTAACGCATATATGTATCCAATTAACGCGTAAATGTATCCAATCACCGCTGCGTTAATTGGTTACTTCTTAGCGGGAAATGGCTACAATGTAACCATTTAACGCATATATGTATCCAATTAACGCATAAATGTATCCAATCACCGCTGCGTTAATTGGTTACTTCTTAGCGGGAAATACCTACATTTTAGCGTTAATTGACAACCATATTGCGTTAATTGGCTACATTATGGTAAACATTTTACAAATTTCTAAAGTAAATGGTCTTGGCAATAGCTACCAAAAGAAATCTACTTTTAAACGTTTGTTTTTTCGTCTAATGACATTGAATTAACATAGCATCAAATGGAAATGTTGTTATGTTGTTGCTGAGGTTTGTCCACGTCATATTTCCATTGGTATTTTATTAGTCGTGGAACACTTACAATCAATCAAAACAGAATAGAAGGTATAGTTACCATTATTAAAGCACCACCAACGTCTGTTTTCTTTGCCCTGTCGATGCTCTTGGTTGTGATGTTCCTCACGGCCATAGGCCTCTGTGCATTGGTTTGCAACAGTCGCAATAGGAGGTAATCTCGAATATTGAAGAAATGTGAAGGAACCACTTGCAGAGAGGGATTTTCTATTTGGTGCTCTATAGCTCTTGTTGCATCCGACATCAAATATTGTTGGATGTCAGCAGGAAGGATCATGGTTTCTACAAAAGAATAGATATAAGATATCAGCCACGGAACATGTCGGGCACACCAACGTGTGTGTGTGTGTGTGTGAGCGCGCTTTGTACATTACAAAAAAGGGTGCGCTCGACTCGCAACGCATGTGATAAAGTTTACCAGTTGCTTGCCCATGGTCGGTGGTTCTCTCCGGGTACTCCGGCTTCCTCCACCACTAAAACTGGTCGCCACGATATAACTGAAATATTGTTGAAAGTGGCGTTCAACACCAAAAATTAATCAAATCAAATCAATTATTCTTACCTATTTCTTCGGTCTCGACCACAGTTCGTCTCAATTTGGCTCTCTTCTTAAGTTTCTTAGCTGTAATTTTAAGGGATTCCCTAAATCTCTGGCCTCGGGGTACATCTTTGACAATTCCCTTCTCAATCAGATATTCTATAAACAATCCCATCGACGAAAGATAACTTCTGATCGTCCCAGGGGTCAATTTAAGCAGTTTGATTCCCGTCCATTCATTCAATTTACTTATTTCAAAAAGATCTTTGATTGTCAGGTTTGGAGTGATGTATTCCCATAAATCGAACACTTGGTGTGCATGTTGTATTGCAACTTTCAATGGTTTTAGATTTGGAGGTGCCACTTGGTCTTCTATAAAGCCTTTTAATACTCTGTTCTCTTCTACTTTTCTGTGTTTGTCACGTCTTTCTTTTGCCATTGTTGAATAAGTGTCTCTTTCTACGTCTTCAAATCCCAGAGATCCTACTGAGTCTTTATCATCATGTGAGTCTTCTTCCTGTTCTTTTCTGATCACTTGAGTTGGCATGAAACTCAGGTGTGCTGTTTCAAATCCCAGAGATCCTACTGAGTCTGTATCATCATTTGAGTCTTTTTCCTGTTCTTTTCTGATCAGTTGAGTTGGCTGAAACATCAGAGATGTTACTGAATTTGTATCATCATTTGAATCGTTACTAGGAAAGTCTTGCTCTTCGTCTGATTCTATCTCGTTCCTTTCTTTTTTTACTGATTTGACATTCATGCATTCGCTGTCGTCATCGGATATTTCAATTATGTTTGGTTTATTATCTGGATTTGAAAAGTCAATGCTTGTGTTTGGGGATTCCTTTCTTTCTGTTAACGGTACAGCTTGTTTCATCAGTCTATCCAACTTCTTTGTGTTTCTTTCAACTTTGTGTGTCCTTACTAGATGGTCCTTCATTCGTGTAATGACTGCTCCACAGTCCTTGTACGGGCAGATTCGTATAATGTAGCCTCCCTTTCCCATAACATTTGATTCATTGTGGTCGTCCTTCTCTTTATTATGCATCTGTCGCCTGTGTCTCCAGATGTTTTTTTGAAGAGTTCCGCATTCTTGGCATTTAACATATGGTCTATATCTTTTTTGTAATGGTATGGTATCCTCCCCTGTCTTCTTTTTAGATGTCGACATGGAAGTTGTTGCCGCCTTTTCTGTTCTCTTGTGCACTGAATGCGAATCTGAATGTTGTGACTGTCTTTTTTGTTTTTCCTCCACTTCACTTGGGAACTTGGATACTTTGCCTCCAGTTGCAATATTTTGTACCCATTCGGCTATTCTTTTTCTCTTTGCTTGTAAATACAATTCACTTTGTTCTTCAGATTCACTAGGTAATTGTCTTTTCCGATTTTTCTTCTCTTCGGGTGTTTTTGATTTGGGTACTCTTATGTTTTTATCTAATGTTTTCTTCTTTGAGGATGGATCTGGATTTAGTGATTGTCTCTTCGGATATCTATTATCTCCCGGTAGTGATTTTTGAAGTTTAGCCCTTTGTTGTACGGTTTTCTTCTGTGGGGGTGGATCTGATTTTGGTGATTGTCTTGCGTATTGTTCTGGTGTCTTCTTTGTGTCTGAATTTTGTGATTTTATTTTCTGATTTTTCTTCTGTTCATGTATTGATTTGACGAATGTTACGTTTTTATCTAATGTTTTCTTCTTTGAGGATGGATCTGGATTTAGTGATTGTCTCTTCGGATATATATTCTCTCCCGGTAGTGATTTCCGTAGTTTAGCGCTTTGTTGTACGGTTTTCTTCTGTGGGGGTGGATCTGATTTTGGTGATTGTCTCACGTTTTGTTCTGAGGTTTTCTTTGAAGCATCTAAATTTGATGAATGGAAGTCTATTGATTCCTCGGATTCACTAGTTAATTCAATCGTTTCCTGAATTGTCCTTCTTCGAATTTTTTTGAACATTACGACATTCAGCTTCTGCGAGTTACTAGGTGGTGATGGAGGAATTGCGTCGTCGTCTGAAGACATCTGAAAAATGAAATTTGCATTCTCCAAGAGATTATTCGTTACAGTTTTGCGATACTGTGGATTCATTTTTATTCGTGGGATACCAATTTTTGCTGATTTCGTAGGTCACACAAACCAGGAATTTATGAATTCAACGAAGAATAATCGCAACAGTCGAGTTTTATCCTCTCGCTTAATGATGTAGTGACATTGACCTTTGATCTATGACCTTGAAAATCAAAAGGATTCCAGATTTTCTTAAGGACTAAGTATGTACCAAGTTTCGTCAAAATCCATTGAAGTATGTTGAGTCTAGAGTGTACACAAGGGTGTTACGGATGGACGGACGGACGGACGGTAGCGTTACTATATCCCTTCGCAACTTCGTTGGCGAGGGGATAATTATTATTGATTATAGGAGACAAACGGATTAACGAAAAGGTACTTTGCCCGTGGATAAATTTTGTGTGTGACAGGAGATTATAAATTAAAATTCCACACCTTTGACCAACAACATATTTATCTGTCATACGGACATGCGTTTTGACATTAAACGGTATCAAATTTTATCCACTAAAAAGAAATCGGGGAAAACAAACTTTTAGATAAATTGTCGTCAAAGCATGTTTGTTTCTTTATTCTGGACAAAAACGACATTTTATCAAAATAAAATTTTACTAAACAATTTGTAAAGGGAGCTGGGAGGACAAAAATTGCTTTTCAAATAATATTTCCATAAATTGTCGTCAAAGCATGTTTGTTTCTTTATTCGGGACAAAAACGACATTTTATCAAAATACAATTTTACTAAAAAAAATTTAAAGGCAGCTGGGAGGACACAAGTTGCTTTTCAAATAATATTTCGATAAATTGTCGTCAAAGCATGTGTGTTTCTTTATTCGGGACAAAAACGACATTTCATCAAAATAAAATTTTACTAAATAATTTTTAAAGGGAGAATGTAGCTACTTAATGCATGAATGTATCCATTTAACGCACTGATGTATCCATTTAACGCACGAATGTATCCATTTAACGCATAAATGTATCCATTTAACGCACTGATGTATCCATTTAACGCATAAATGTATCCATTTAACGCAAATGAAATTGAACACTTTGCGTTAGTTGGTTACATTCTTGCGTTAATTGGTTACATGTTTGCGTTAATTGGTTACATTCTGGTGCGTTAATTGGTTACATGTTTGCGTTAATTGGTTACATGCTTGCGTTAGTTGGTTACATTCGTGCGTTAATGACTACATTTTTGCGGTATTTGGCGACATAAAAGTACAAGAAACCAAGTCTAATTATTGTGTTGTTATTGCATACTATCTTATCTGTCATATGTAACATTTTCAATGATACTGCCAATGGTGTTTTGTCTCGACAGCGGAAGTTTCCCATGGAATGTTGCCTGTGAGTGTTAACATATTGAAAATCTAGCTGAGCGTGTCGGTCTGGTACAAATCGAAACAATCTGAATTGTATTTCGATGTTTTTTCCGTCTTAATTATGAGTGAAATATTTATTGTCAAGTGGACGTTAAACAAAAATCAATGGTATGCTATCTTTTCCAAGTTGATTAATCTCTTCTATACAGATATGAGGGGCCCGGGTGGCTCAGTGAGTTAGGTCGCTGTATCTAACAACTCATACAAGCATATCACCAATACGGCGTGGGTTCGTCCCCGGCTTTGTACATTACAAAAAAGGTTGCGCTCGACTCGCAACGCATGTGATAAAGTTTATCAGTTGCTTGCCCATGGTCGGTGGTTCTCTCCGGGTACTCCGGTTTCCTCCACCACTAAAACTGGTCGCCACGATATAACTGAAATATTGTTGAAAGTGGCGTTACAACTCCAAAAATCAATCAATCTATACAAATATGTGTACATATACATATTACTTACCGGCACCTTCTCTGTGTTCATTTTTTCTCTGTTTCTTCTTCTTCTCTGTTTTATTTTCTTTTAAACAAACAAAACAAAACTATATAAAACGCAAACAATAAAACAGAATAAAAGTAAACATAAGAAAGTATTCAGCTTATGACATAGAAAACTTTACAAAATGAAATGCATTGTCATCACAATAAAAAGTTAAATGAAAAAAATCATGAATTGAAAATACCGCAATATAATTGAAACCATAAAACTGAAAATCCATTACATCCATATCACTATCTTGACAAAAGGTTAAGGCATCAATAAATTCCAAATTTGACCAAAAAACAACAAAACCATATGGATAAAGAAAAGGATGCCATTTTCACTTTTGTCTGAAGTTAAAAAAATAACAAATATTATTCTTATACCTCATATATGAATTAACATAAATAGATTAATTTGATTGAACAATGGGTAAAAATCAGAACACGTGATCACACATGACAAAAATAATATTCCATGAAATAAATATCATATTCCACCACTTCGGAGGCCTCGCGGGTTTCCCGTCAGAGTTATCATTCTTTAGCAGGAAAACGTCAGAGGCACTCGGAAACGCATCATTTGCAGGCAGGGGCCCGGGTGGCTCAATGAGTTGGGTCGCTGGATCTAACAACTCATACAAGCCTATCACCAATACAGCGTGGGTTCAAGCACGGCTTTGCAAATTACAAAAAGGGTCACTCGACTCGCAGCCGCATGTGATAAAGTTTACCAGTTGCTTGCCCATGGTCGGTGGTTCTCTCCGGGTACTCCGGCTTCCTCCACCACTAAAACTGGTCGCCACGATATAGCTGAAATATTGTTGAAATTGGCGTTAAACACCCAAAAAAAAATCAATCATTTACATGCAACCGTTATACTAGTACAATGTGTTTTTTTAAATATCTGAGATAACGTTCCAAAATATGTTTGCCAGCAATATTTTACATACATGTATATGTGTTTTCTTGGTTTGATTCGGTATAATAAAACATTTATAGCATGCGGTTACAGGAAATATGAAAGTTTATTCACCCACGAGTATCATATTCCCCTCGGGCGATTCCCTCGAGGAATATCTAAATTGCCTATTAAAACAATTCAGCCAATCAAAATCATTGTATTACGTCATCACATATATTTTACAATATTGGCAAGTTTTATTTTCTTTTTTAAATCGTCGAAACATTTTTTGCAAGTAGATATCGAAGTCGGAATGATGAAAACTTAATAATTTAATTTAAAAAAAAAACATCGTGAAAATCTGTCGAGTAATAAAGAAGTTATGAGAAAAAATATGACTGACCTGTTTAGTGTAGTTTCTCCAAAATCCTAAAGCAAAACCATAGTACACGCCTTATATACCCCCCTATCTTGCTGATGATTGGTGGAAAGAATTTTGATCACAACTTTTTAAATTTTCCTCCGATTTTGATGATTCAAAATGTGTTTTACTGTTTGATATTTGCTTTGCCCAAATTTTGTACCGAATTTTTAAAATTCAGATAAGAAACAACCGAAAATTAATAAACTGTAATACGTATATAAGAATTTCTTTATGTATGTTTGCGCTAGATGGCTATATATAAATAAGCTTATAACTCACCTAATACGACGAGTTAGTA
>MJUT01022372.1:432701-449777 GCA_002080005.1 Gigantidas platifrons
AACGTTTGCGTTTAGGTCCAATGTAGACAAACTACTTGGCCCAGGTTGATGAAACTTCACATGTGAGTTTGTCGTGAACATTTAAAAACATCGCACACAAATATAGGTCACCGTGACCTACTATTTCTGCCTGAATGACTTCAACATTTTTGCGTTAACGTTTGCGTTTAGGTCCAATGTAGACAAACTACTTTGTCCAGGTTGATGAAACTTCACATGTCAGTTTGTCGTGGACAGTTAAAAACACTGCACACAAATATAGGTCACCGTGACCTACTATTTCTGCCTCAATAACTTCGACATTTTTGTTAAGACCTGTTTTACTATTACATTTATATGTCCATTTTGAATACCATTAAATGGTTTTCTTTTGGCTAACCTGAAGTATTGTTCTTAACCAAATTAAACACTAACCACATGGTTATGACATTCACATGTAACTATAGATTGCACAGGCGAGCTGGGTGGTTTGCCTTGCGACCAGCTATTTTTGACATTTATATGAAGGGAAAAACGTGTATACATTTAAAACTATCCCAATTCTAAAGAAGATCATCAATAATGAATAAATAGCATTCATAACAGAGGTAAGAAGAGTTTGAAGATACAAAAGTGGTAATCATAATCCGTAAATTCGAAGGAAAGACAACACAATGCCAATGGCCTAAAGAAAAAGAACAAAAAAGTATCATTTCAATATTAATAGTTATTGTACATAGTTTTCTTGGTTAAAAACATCTGCATGTGCACACATTTCTTTTCTGCACATATGAGAATAACAAAATTAATTTATCATCTTTATTCAGAAATTTTAAACTTACTGCATTGCTTAAATGTACACTTAAAGGTAATATTTTGAGAATTTGTTTTCCTTTTACTGAAAATTATCAATGTTTAGATAAGGTTCTTTTTTAATACATTTTGGAATATCGTCATATAATTAAAAATAAATTCGTAATTTTCCATTCTTTTACAATCCCAAAACTTCATTTAACTTTCTATAAAGTTATTTTTAACACTATTTTAATTTCAAATATATTTCCGTCCACTTCAAAGGACGCGCCTTCTCATATCAATAATATTCAGTTCAAAGTTCTTATTCGGTCATCCGTACAAAATCAACCCAGTAGTTGACCAATGAGATCAACAAGCGCCGTTTCTCGCGTGATTTCTCAGTTGGAAGATATATTCCGAATGCGCCACCCTACAAGGAATAATTATTGTATACTTCACAATGAAAAATACGAAAAGCCTCGAACAAAATTCTTCCGCAGATCGTATAACGTGTTTCCTTCCTCTATACTAGAATCCCCTGCATATGGGTGGAAGTGCGTACACCGCAGTCAATTGGTCTGTCATTTCAGTAGTACGAACATGTTTTCACTGTGAATAACACAAAGGTAACATGATTTATTTATTATAAACATCATTTATTTATGATAGATTTTGTTTTGTCAACTTTTATAAGATATTTAATTTTTACAACAATAAATAATAAAATAATAAGCAAATAATTTTGTTTGAAACTGCAACACATACTATTTCAGATTATTTCCGGTTTATATACTGAAATGAGTCAGTATATTTTAAACTTTATATAATAAACTCTTAAAACAAGAAGAGAAAATACGAATAACCTTAATCAATATTTTGTCCTAGATATAAGACATATTACTTGGCGCATGACATGACAACCCTACTGATTTACGCCGTAGTCTACCGAATTTTTAAGTCTTCTACCGCCTACCGATTTTAGATGTTTTCCTACCGATTTAAAAAAAAATGTGAAAAACTTTATCGTGAATTGTTCATATGTTGTTTATTCTTGTAGATTTCTTATGTTAATACAACTGTATCAAATTGTATGTGTCGATCCTATATAGATACTAATAATCCACTATATATGGTCGACACATACAATTTGATGTTGACATAAGATTGTATGAATATTGACACGAACAAGTTAAAATAAGGAAAAAGAGATGAAATAATAAAGAAATTTTATAAAAAAAATGAATTTGGAAACAGAAAGGGGAATGGTAAATCCGTACCACGAACGCCTGTGATGTTAATCGGAATTTCACTACGAGTACATTTCTATTTTTTTTTCTGTATTTGGATGAACCCTTAGAGACCAGGTCTGCAGTTTGATATTATTCGATCCCAGCAAGGATTTATAAATCCTTGATCCCAGCAACTATATAAGTTTAAAAAAAAACACTCAATAATAATAATTCATATAATAACAATTTTAAATATTGTTTTAATAAACTTTATTTCGATTGTAAACATTTGATTGTTTTAGTTATTGTCGAGTGTAGGCTCGGCTTGGTACAATCAGCGACACGAGTCTAGGGTTCAATAATCGTTCTTTATTAATCGTAATTAATGGTTAATAATCACAGCTGAATTTGATGACTAATTAACACAAATGATGACAAGTTTATCCCTCTACCTGCAATTGTTAAGTAAACAATTATATCTGTTGGTAATCTGGGGCCGTGTTCTCGAAAGTATCCTAAGATATGTCTTAGGACGATTTTTAGGATGGTCGTAGGACCATCTTAGGACATGTCATAGGAGTGATCTCGAAGCTGTCTTAAGAATATCATAGCTTAGGATTGACAGGATGTCTTAACTATGTCCTAAGTGTCAACGCAATGAGTAAAATAATAGAAATATTGTGCATAACAATTATTTCCAATATTAATATACATGTATAGCAAATCCTTGATAAAAATACTCATAATAAATTATAAGATGTAAATACAGATTTTTTTTTCAATTTCATTTATTTTTAATTTTACGCTGTATCCCATGAGGCTGTTTCTTGTTTTCTTTAAATTGCAATTATCTATAAATAGTTCTGAGGTTTATACGATAAAGAGGTCATGAAGGATCTGTGGTTAGCTAGGATTTTATCTTTGTCGAACGAAGTTGGTTTGTATGTGGCATTACCAGAGGTGTTGTTATTTATGCCTAATTCCTTGATTAGGCATTCGTAGTAATATGATTTACATACAAACACGATGTTGTTGGGAGCCTTGTCCGCAGGAACGATAACATATTTGTCATGAAGAGAGGAAAGACACTTAACAGCTTCTTGGTCTTTAAATACAGACTTAGGTCGACTATTAACAATATAAATGCAAGTTCTGTTAACCGTGAATAAGTTTTCAACAAACAGAAGACGCTTAATCGTAAAATCAACTAAAACAGCTGGAGAAATTTTACATTTGCAATGTGCGACGTTTGTGACGTTATTTCTTTGATTACGTAATGCCGCATTTGGACACAAAATGTCAGGCATTATCCTTTGCTGAAACATTTAGTCTTAAACCGATAAAATTAGATCTGAATCTGGTAAAAATGCAACACTAAACTTACTAGATAGCAATAAAGAATTAGACCAAGACGGTGTCAGTTTATCAAATTATGAAAACCTTGAAGATAAATATTTGTTAAAACAGTTAATATTTTTGTTGGATAAGTTTTGCATCAGCGACGCAGCATATCATAAACTGTCCATGATATATGATGACATGCCACGTAAATACCTGTTAATTCAGTGTAGAGTGGACATTAATAAGATTTACCATATAGAAAGACTTCCAGGAAACCAGGAGTTATGATCAATTTAAACAATGAACGTCAAAGAATGATCAAATTTCAGTTAATTGCAAGATAGTGACTTTATGCATTTGGTAGCTCTCACACAACAAACAACTATATATGATTATAATATTTTATATTAACAATATATTTATTTACATACATGTACAATCCAGTTTCATTATCTAAATGACAAAGTGGAAAGAAATTGGTCACAGCTTAATTTTGCCAAGACCCTGCGAGACTAACTGACCGCCAAATATACCGGGCAAGCCAGTGCCCCTCCGGTAACGTAGGTGACCACCCCTCCAGGTAACCCACGGAGTAGGAAATGAATCCATGAAGGTATTGCCTGATACGCCCTATTTAAGACCTGTCCTTTCGGTTTTCATAGAGGACAACTCCCAATCGGTACCGATTGTAGAGTGGATTCCTCCGGTGCCTATCATGAGTGAATCCCAAAATAAAAATATTCCTTTCCTGTCCCCCTACGGTACCGTAGGTGAAACCTAACAAAACCCGGGCCAGGCATGCCTCTTAGACCTTACTGTGTCTCCCAGGATCTCGCCAAACGAACAGTTCTATAACTGGTCGCCCCATCAAAATTAGCCTACGGGAAAGTTTTGTTATTCCTAAATATTAAATTTTCAAGCCCCCCCTGCATATCGTTAACAAATATGGCGTTTCCCGTTGTTGATAAATGAACCCCATCTTTCCTGTAGAGAGACAATTCCCTGATTGAAATTGATGGGTGTCGAATGTAACCTCCACCTTCACGCAGGAAAATACTTCTTGCAGCAGCATTCACCCTCTTACGGGCTTTTTCAATTTTTACCGTAGATTTAGCGCCATGCCAATACAAACGTTGAAGCATATCCGACCAGAACAGGAAGGTTAACGGAAGTAAAGTCTTCAACCTCAAAATCGAACATTCTATAATTAGTATAAGTTCTTTTGCTTTAACTGAAGTTAAGTCGTTAGCTCCCAGGTGAATAATAATGATATTTGGAGGTGGACCACTTTTGATGTGGTCTTGCAAAGCTGTGTCCAAGTCCGCCCACACCATACCTGAAATCCCGATCCATTTAATGTGTACTCTATTTCTTTGTAGCCCTAGAGAGGAACCCCCTGCTCTTTGACATGTGAAACGACTTGCCCATCTGACAATTGATGATAGTTGATCTGCATCTGGTGCGAGTTGTCTGAACCTGGACCACTGGCAACGAGAAATTGAATCAGCAATTAAATTTACACACCCAGGTATATGTTCTGCTTTAATAAGAATATTAAACTCAAGGGTTACAAGCACTAAGCGTCGCATTAAAGTCATGATATTAGGATCTTTAGACGTCTTTTTGTTAATAATAGTAACAACTGCCTGATTATCTATGTGAAAAATAACCTTTTTGTTAGCAAAAGAGTTACCCCATAAACACAGGGCAACAACGACAGGAAACAATTCTAAAAACGATATATTTCTTACCAAAGGCGTTCCCAGCCAAGAATCTGGCCAAAGCTCATGTGTCCATTGACCCTGAAAGTAAATACCAAAGCCTCTACCCTTACCACCAGCACTGTCTGTATATATTTCAAGACTTTCATTATCCGTCCAAAACATATCGGGCATAACTGTAACCCCATTATAGCGCAATAAGAATTTTTTTTTCACATTTTTAAATCATCCTTCATTGATTTGTTTATGCGAATTTTGTGATGCTGTCGTTTTATCGATGTAGAAGCATCGTATAGCCTCCTCAAAAAGGCCCTTCCAGGACGAACGACTCTACACGCGAAATTGAGAGACCCTAATAAGGATTGTAACTGTAATAAAGTAATTTTGTCTTTATGAAGTATATGATCTAACTGCAATTGTAACTTTTGAAGTTTTCCAGAAGGTAATCGTAATTCCATGTTGATGGTATCAAACTCTACACCAAGAAATGTGATTACCGTAGATGGGCCCTTTGTCTTCTCATTAGCAATAGGGACCCCTAAAGAGGTACAAACCTGCTCAAATTTATGCATTGTCTCCTGACACTGAGTAGTTTCAGATTTACCCCCAAATAAAAAGTCGTCCAAATAATGAAGAATAGAAGGTTTGCTATCACTTTCATACTCGACTGCCCACTGAATGAATGTGGAAAACTTTTCAAATAAGGCACAACTGATAGAAGCCCCCATCGGCAAACATTTATCAAAGTAAAATTTGTCTTTAATTCGGAAGCCCAAAAGATCAAAATCGCCTGGCCAGACAGGAAGCAACCTGAATGCTTTTTTAATATCACTTATCCCTAATTTGGCCCCTTTTCCTAAAGACTGGATCATTGCAACCGCATCATCGATGGAAGAATACTTTACACTTGTACCGGATTCATCTATAAAATCGTTAACCGAGCTTAAGGCTGGATAAGATAAATGATGTATGACCCTAAAATCCCCGTCTTTTTTTGGGACCAGACCTAACGGTGATATCCTCAATGTTGGCAAAGGACCAGCAATTATACCAGCTTCAACGTCTTTGTCAATTTTTTCTTGTAAAATATCTGGATACTTCCTAGCACTAGGCAAGTTATTTGCATCGGTTGGTAAACGAGGGCCCTGGTAATTTAAAGAAAAACCTTGTTGAAACCCCTTCAAAAGTTCAATAGAATCTGATTTATTTGGATAAAAACTAAGAAATTTTGATAATGAAGTCAAATTGATAGGAGATTTACCTAACTGATATATATAGTCTCTTGTACGATTATAATCGAGGGCAGCGAATTTGCGGGTGTTGTCCCCCACATTTGCTGCAGATATGACTGAATTTACATTTTGGGAAGAATGTGCAATTGCCCTTGTTGTATCTGAAACACGGTTTTTTGTTACTTGTAAATTGTTCTGCGGTTTCTTGTTTAGCACGAAAATTGTCAGCCTTTTCCGATGCCGATTGATTTTGTGTAAAATTACTGACAACTCTTTTTTTTGACATGCATATTAGCCATAGTTCATTATCAATGATACCCCAAGAAGAAGACGGATTTCTAGATTTTTTTAATCTGAATTGTTCATCGTACTGCACCCATGCCAAAGCTGAGGGGGCCCTGTATGCGGCAAGTCGGATATCGCGAAGATATTTGAGCAATTACTGGGGTTTACCGGGATGTTTTTCTATCATAATACTCGTGAAAATGATAAAAGCCGACGTCCATAAATTAATATTATATATGGACTTTCCTCTCTACGGCTAATTTCCCTCCTTTAATTATTAAATCCCCAGCCGATTCATCCGCCATGTTTAATTCTCTGGCTGATTTTAACAAAAGGGATAAATCTATAAATCTACCTTCCCAAATTTGTTCTTTAAGCTTTTCTGGGATATGATATCCAATAGAGTCGAAAACGCTCACAAAGGAAATAGGTTCATTAACAACCTCCATTCCTCCCAATACCCCAAAGTCGACACTATCATTATTTGCCTCTTCGGCATTACCTTGATTTCCGATGTCAACTGTAGGTGGCTCTTTTTGGTATAATATGGTCTCATTTTCATTGGCTGTTCTGGTGTCATCTTTGTTTGTCCGGCGCCTTTTTTGGTTAACTGTAGGTGGCTGGGTTTGGTTGGCATCTACAGAAACATTGTTTCTCCTCTTTAATCCCTGGCCCCTAGCTGAAACTTTCTTTCCCGGTTTTCCCATCTCAAATGGTTTCGTAGGCAATGTCACCAGTAAAATGTTTTAAGTCAATATAAAAATATTGTAATGGATCCTATGTAAGTTTATATTAGAATCCGTACAGTAACAGTTAGTTTTAACCGTTTAATCCGAAGATAAAAACACTGTTTACATGGAAAAATCTCTATGGATATTGTTAATACACAGAAGTACACACAAGTTAGTTATCCTAATATTTAGGGTATGGAAGTAAACGCTCCGAAGGCAGTTTTTCGATATGTATATATAATATAAGTCTGTATATAAACTCATACACATATAATAAATCGCAAGGTATACAGCAAAACTAACTCTCTTTTTTAAATCTACTTCCAATAAAATGTAACTGAAAAACGAATGATGTTGATAAAAGTTTGTGCGAAAATGATACCGCTCACTTGCGTGGCTAATTGATATAGATATTAGACCCGCCCACTAGTTAAATATAGCAAGAAAACTTCCACTTTTATTTATGATAGAATACTTGAATTAAACCGAATTATCTGATATTACAGATAATTCCAATTAAATAAAGGAGTAACAGACAATAAATTTCAGATTAAGTTTTCATGTGATGGTGCCCGAGTAAGTAGGATCTCAAACTTTGTATTTTTTTCTGCAGCTATCTTAACAAATGAAATGAATCTTTCCTACAATCAGTAAAATACTCTAGCAGTTGTTAAATGTGACGAAAATTGCGAAAACCTTAGGGAATCTTGCAAACCTCTTTTTGATCAACTTAGTGAACCTCTTTTTGATCAACTTAGTGAACAATTTGAGAAAAAACAAATACCAGTAGATGAACAGTTTTTTTTAAATTGATTTATTTGTATGAGGTGACATGAATTTTTTACAAATTTTATTAGAGCTAGGTGATTCGACGGGGGATTTTGCCTGCCCTTGGTGTAAGATTCATAAACAAGACGGGCATGATGTAAGCACAATGATCAAAGTACAAAAATGTAGTGTGATTGATTTGGGAAAAAACTGTTGATGAAGATTTATGTAACAATTTGAAGTATATATTTCCTGGTGCTTCACCTGAAATGAAAGGTTTTTTGGAAAGCCAACGTCAAGCATTACAAGCAAGTGGACTTAAACAGAGAAGATGGGACAAGAGCATGATTAAAACATGCTTAAGTCTTTGGTCTAGAAGTCCCAAATCATACAACAAATTGAAAGAAAATAACACTTTTGTTTTACCATCTGGCAATTTACTGCAGCGGTACAAGAATGCAATTCCTCAAAATGCAGGAATACAATCAGAAACACTAAGATGGATGACAAATACAGCCAAAAAGCAAGGTTTACCAAAATCAGGGTATTATGGAGGCCTTGTGCACGACGACACAAAGATACAAGAGGCTTTAGTACTAAACACAAATGGTAAGGAAGATAAGTTAATAGGATGGATCGACACTGGAAACGAAGCGCAGATGCTCCGAGTGTTGAATGAAAAAACAGTTAAAACAAACAATAGCACCACAAGTGTTACACGTATCATTTTTAGGATATTCTGGGTTCAGATTCCCACTAACACATTACCCAACTGGAGGGGTGACAGCATCTGAGCTATATCTGATTATCTGGGATATTATTTCAAATTTACAATCATGGGGGTGCATTGTTGATTTCATCTTACAAGATGGAGGTGAACAAAATAGGGAATTCGTGAAGTTACATTTCGAAAATAAATTTGATGCCCAGTCAAAATGTTACATGTCTGAAAACCTTGTTAATCCATTAAGAATAGTAGGTCAATCTCAGGTCTTCTCGCATAACGTTAAACAAACAACTTAAGAATGCATGCTTAAGTAATGGTGACCACTCACACAGTACAAGAAAACTAAAGAAAGGTGACAACTTTATAGTATGGGATCATTGGGTAGATGCCATCAAATGGGATGAACAGATAAACTCCCGTGAAAATACATCACAAGATCACCCAATCTCACATATACCCAGATTCTTCAGAAAAGATGCGTAATCATTCAAATAATATTTCTAAGTGAATTTCATTATGTTCGTTTTGATAACGGGAAGTTCACAAGTACGACAATTACAGGATTATGTGGAGGCCAGACATGCATTTAAAAACTTTACTATAGACAATATAAATGTTGAATTTACGGAATTGGTGGTGGGCGGGTTATTCACTCGTCCGACGATTACATGATTATGTGGAGACCAGACATGCATTTAAAAACTTGTCTATAGACAATATAAATGTTGAATTCTATGAAATTGGTGGTGGACGGGTTATGAATAGTGGTCATACGTGACAGATAAATTCTAATATTCAGTCTTCCCAGCCAGACCATGTTGTACTACATATAGGTGGAAATGATCTGGATGTTACACAAACAATACTGTGAAGAACTGGTGTTTAAATTGGTACTGTTAGCACAAACGTTTATTTCTATACATAGTTTACAATCAGTGACTATTTGTGAATTTCTACCCAGACAGAAAACTCGTCATATTACTGTAGAAAAGTACAATTATTTTAAGAGGATAACAAATAAATTCACGAAGAATGAGCTGGTGTCTAAATTGAAGATTAACTTTTGGAAAATTAAAGGAGTCAGAGAATCGTTCGGGTATGCTGTACATTTCAACGACCATGGAAATTTGAGATGCTACAGAAGCAAAAGGAGAGCATTGATTAATTAAACTAAGTAACAATTTGTGTTTGTAGTTATGGTTTTAGTTTATTACATGCTATGGCATATAACATGCATTATCAGTTATGTATTGTTTGTATATGAAAATCAATAATATGCTAAACTGAAAGAAAAGGAATGCACAAATAATTTTATTTCAATAACTCGTACAGGGTAGACACAAATATACATCGGTGGTGGATTCATTTTAATTTGATACTACATTTGAAAAATACATGTTGCTATCTTATAAAATGGTGCAATCCAGTCTATGTGTACTTTTTAATGCCATACAGTATGTGCACTGCAGTGTTTGGTGCAGTTTATGTGCACTGCTGTTATTGGTGCACATCATTATTTTGCAGCTTTGGTTTACTGTAAGGTTGCACATAGCATATGGCTTACAATACAGTGACACACTTAGGTGTAATGCGTATTTTATGAATGATTAGAACAACTTCATATAATTACCATATGTGTATCAGTAATTTTATTTTTTTGTCATGCAAGCGATAAATCTGAATAGGACTGGATAGATTAAAAAGGCTAATCCAGACACATATAATTACAACAATTATTTATTTTTCAGCTAAGCAGTGATGGCGAGTAATAGGGACGAATCTCATCCTCCACCACACAAGTCAATACGACTAGCTACTAGGAGTACAAGAGAGTTAGTACAAACACTTCTTGCCAGAAATGTTAAAAGCTCAGTACAGACCCAGTTTAATGAGCTTTTAACAGCAGCAATCCCAACAATTACTCAGTCAGTTGTTACAGCATTGCAGCAAAGTGGAATCATTTCAAACACAAACCAAACTCAGTCTGGTCCGCAGTTTCGAGCTGAGAGTGGCGACACAGTGCAATCTTAACAACAACACAAAATGAAATACATACCGCTCTATATCCTATCCCTACAGCTAACACAGAGCAGCCAATCGACTGTAAATACTAATAATGTACAGTTGATAAGCTTACCTGGATCTAGAGACATACCTAGAATAGATTTGTGACGATCGGTCAACTAGCAACCACGGTCAGTGAACTCACGAAATGACGTCATGCCATTACAAACAACAGGAACAGCTACTTATTCACAAAGGACACATTTAAGGTCAGGGACATGTAGGAATCCTCCAAATACATGTAATTACAGTGATAATAACATTTGTCGTTCTCTCACTCTCGGTATTGTCTCTAAAACAAAAGCTCAAAAAGCTAATGAAAGTGGTATGGTGTAAGGGTGTTTGTGCAAGCCTAAATTCCTAGGGCCCAAGATGGCAGCTATCTTGAAATCCCCAAACAAAAGGAGAAAATCCTAAAACTAAAAATAGAATCCCCCCGCCCACCGATTCAGTGTCATAATAAGGCGTGTTAGATAATCCGATTAAGAATGCATACATGTGTAGCGCATTGCGTCATATTTAGACCAATGAAAAATAGGAACAGGATTATGTAACCTAATAAGGTTGCAAATACCATTGTACATAAATCCATTTAAGGACATGTCGTTTGCTTATCCGAATTATGATGATGCATACGTGTGCAGCGTACTGGGTCATATTTAGACCAATGAAAAATAGGAACATGATTATATAACTTAATAAGGTTGTAAATACCTTTGTACACAAATCCGTTTAAGGACATGTTGTTTGCTTAATCGGATTATGATGCATATGATTGCAGTACATTGCGTCAACCAATGCAAAGAACGATAGCTTTGCATATATAAGGCAAGACATACGCATATTCACTGGTTGGACTTCTCGAGCACGCAGGGATAAATGGAAAGAAATTGACTTGGAACCTGCAAGTTAATTCCGACGCTATATCGGTCAAGCTGGTTTGGATCAAGGCTAGGAAACCCGTTGAAGAAACAGGAGAAACTACCAGCCGGCCCCAGAAAAATAAGCACCTCTCACCTTCCACCAGGAGAAGAAACGCCCGACGTATCGACCAGTGGAAGGCTAAAAGGGAAACCGTTGTTGCTACTAAAACTTGTGTTCAAACACAGACAGCCAACCTCAACCCCTCTATACACGAAACGACGCAAACAGAGCAGCTCAACAGCGACGCCAAAGCCATCAATATTCCAATAGTATCGAAAAATAAAAAGGAGCGATCTACACAGACCAAATGTACATACACTGGTATACCTATAACGAAACAAACCACCGATCCTGAAGTTATCGGAAAAGAATGGAAAACCTGTAAAGCGGTACAAAGTCCGTACGACAGAACGAAACTAGCCTACCAAACGAATTTTAGAGACGGATCGACATCTCTATCTGATCCATTCGACCCGGACGATCTAGCTCTCATCGATCGCTATCCTGTATATACTAGTACTGAAACAGATATTGGTGATAGACCACCGACACCAACACGGGATATAAATTGCAGGCAAAGACCTAGCAAGAAGAAGAAATATATGTCCGCAATACCTGAGCAGGGTAGCCGGACTTAAAACCCTATACTACTACTACTATTCACTTTATTTAGATCACAATCACTCGAGATGGCAACACGCTGCAATATCGAGCTCGGAAACAATAGATTCGTTCAAGCGACCGAGTAGAAGGAAGACATTCGTATTGATATCAGAGTGGGAGTCCCAGAACATCACTACCAAGAGAGGAATCTCTCTTAACTTAGGCATATTCCAATTACTACCGGACATCTTCAACTTTTTAGATCAGGCCCTCGATGAAAACAGAGACTACAAAACCCGGACGGCACAGCCACTTGCCCATCATTTGGATAGATCTCTAATGGGCAAGTCGGAACTGCCGAACTCTCCAGATTCACATCACCGTTTGTACATGTCTCCAGATTGTCCTGCCTCTCATACTGTCGAGAAACGTTTTTTAAACTCTCTATGCGTTCATCAACCGTCTCATCTCTCAATATTGTTAACCTGAACTGTCCGTTCGAAATGAAATTCTGAACTGTCGGCAAACAAGTCCAGAAAGTCGGGATTATGCAGTTTCTACTTGATCTCCTTCTCGGGATTCAGATCCTACGGTAGTACTGTCTGCCGGCCTTACTTTTTTCCAGGTTATCTCTCGATCCCATCTCCGTAGATGCATTCTTCACCGTATCCCTGGCTTCTTGTTTGTTCATTTTATGTCCACATTCTAAGTGTAGCACAAGATATCCCCTCCGAAAATAATAGTTCCGACAATTTTAACACTATTAGATGAAACACTGTCTTGTGTATTTATCATATTTGAAACTTCACTACTTAAACTATCAGTATCCTTAGTCGATGTAGCAAAGTTCATTCTGGTTCCAAACTTTACAACTGGTTTATTTTGAGAATGTTTACTTCCTGTTTTTGTAACATTCATCACTTCCTTTCCGCACACCGGATCTGTCGCTTTCTTAGCCTCTTTGCACACAAATTGTTGAAACTTTATAACTTCCTTCATTTCTTTAGTGTCATATACAATGTTTCTCCATTTTTCGTGTAAATAAAATGGTAGTTTCTTAACTAACAATTTCAAGTTCTCCGAGTATTCTTGCAGCTTCAATATTGACAATGGCATATTGGCATTCTCTCAAAAATATAGCATGTTCTTCTAATACCTTACCGTTATCAGGCTTAATGATTGACCAATCTGAAACTTTTTTCACATAACCTTGCGCAATCACCATAGCGATTTTTAAATTCATCTAAGCTGCCATGTATCCAGCCTTGGCGTCCTTATGAAAATATCCAGATAAATGTTATGTAAATTTGTAAATTTTGTAAATTGTAGCAGATAATTTAATTTCTCTTCAAACGAATCCGTTTTTGCAGTTACTCTAGCATTAAACTGATAAATCTATTATAGTCCATTGGACTTCCTTCAAATATTTGAATATCTGCTTTTGGTTTATTTAGCTCACGAGCCACTGCATGAATATTTCCTGAAACATTGTTATTCGGTTGACTGTTTACAGTAGATATGTGTCCTTGCTAAGGAGATATATCACTATACGAAGTAGCTATATTGTCATGAAAAACATTTGTTGTCTCTGTAACATGTGGTGTACTTTGTTTCACGTTGAATCTAACACCCGATACATCAGGAGCACTCGGTGTGGTATCAAAGTAGGAATACTTGCCAACGGATTCAGAATTGAAGTTTCACCTTCTATAGGTGGACTATCTGCTGAATGTGCGCTGTTGGCTAAAGTTTCACCTAACTGCTGATCTTGCAAAATACTTCTTTCAAGTTCCTCCATCACTTTTGACTTAGCTTCGCTGACTTGTAATTCTGTTTTTATTTCAAGTTCTTGTTCCTTCATTTTCAATTTTAACTTTTCAGTTTCAATCTCCTGTTTTTTAGCGAGAGAAGATGCCCTTGTCTTCAATTCAGCTTGTCAATGACTGTCTTTCATTTTGGTAATTGATAACTGAGTCTAAGCTTTTGAACTGGCTCTTGTACTTATAGTGGTATGTGATTTATTATCTGCATCTTTAAACTTTGGTAAGTTCTGAGCATAACGTTCGGAACATTATTCCTCAACAGATTGTTTTAAACTCATAAAGTTAGCATTATATTTTTGAAATTGTTCATTATCTATTTTCTTATCTTCTTCTGAAAACAATTTACTGTATTCATCATGTGAGAGCAACAAGTCCTCATAATAACTAAGCTATATTGAATATTCTGTCTTTACGATTGTAACATTACTAATAGTTTCTTGTAGCAACTGGAAAATGTAATCACTAACTTTGTTTAGTTTTCTTATATTTTCATGTCTATTATTTCTCTTTACTTCCAAACTGTAACCCAAACCTTTCTCAGTCGTTCTTTCACGATCACTTCTACCCCTTTCTTCAATTCGTTTATCCTACGTGTCAGAAATCTTATTGGGTGACTAGTTACTAAATTGTTAATGATGTGCTGGCTAGAAATGATAACAACTAATGTTTATGCGTACACGTATCCCAGAAAATTACTTTATTTGACAAGTAACCAGTGATGACTTGAAACGTTTATACAATACGATCAACTACAAAATAGTAAAACAAAAAATACCTAATATTAATACTGTTATGTCAAGAAACACATTATGGTTTGACTGATATTATATCAAATATCAAATACAGTAAATTATATTCTATGCGGATATCAAAGTTCACAATTAAAGTTAACAACACAATAATACCAAAAGTATATACACAATATTCTAGAAGTTCAATGTGGTGGCTCAATGAGTTAGGTCGTTGGATCTAACAACTCATACAAGCCTATCACCAATACGGCGTGGGTTCGCGCCCAGCTTTGTAAATTACAAAAAAAGGTGCACTCGACTCGCAAGTGATAAAATTTACCAGTTGCTTGCCCATGGTCGGTGGTTCTCTCCGGCTTCCTCCACCACTAAAAACTGGTCGCCATAATATAGCTGAAATATTGTTGAAAGTGGCGTTAAAACACCAAAAATAAATCAATCAATGTTCCCTATTGTGAAATATCTACAAGTAATCCAGAGATTCTCCACTATACAAAAATATAATATGGCTTATAATCAATACTTAAATGTTATTGAACATACAAACTACAAAAATGATATATATACTAGTCGATAGTATACTGTCTATATGATATCGACTAGTATATATGTTTTTCGTCACTCAATTTATATTCGGAATAAATTTTATATGACGTATCCGTGATGCGCTGTATAAAAATAGTTAATCCGTCTGTTGATAGATTCACCTCAGTAAAACTTGCAAACTTTATAACATTGATTTAAACCGATAAATGATTATTGCATCATAGAGGCATAACATAGTGATGATAATTAATACAAAAACTCACCAATTTAGTAGTATCAGAACATAATTCAGCACAGAAATAGAAACAATGGGTAAAACACAACGTGTGTTTACTTAGAAAATGACGCTTTACAATTGTTTTAAACCCAAGAACTGATGAAAACGTTCATTCATTCAAACAAAAATAAAGTTAAAAATTTGCATCTACATCTGGATTCAAAACTTGTGGTGGTTTTAAAACTCGAATCGTCCCAGGAGCTGTGCCAGTCGTCCACATACCAAGGTTATTGACTGTGCCAGTTGTCCACAGACCAAGGTTATTGACTGCCAGTTGTCCACAGACCAAAGTTATTGACTGTGCCAGTTGTCCACATACCAAGGTTATTGACTGTGCCAGTTGTCCACAGGCCAAGGTTATTGACTGTGCCAGTTGTCCACAGACCAAGGGTATTGACTGTGCCAGTTGTCCACAGACCAAGGTTATTGACTGTGTCAGCTGTCCACAGACCAAGTTTATTGACTGCCAGTTGTCCACAGATCAAGGTTATTGACTGTGCCAGTTGTCCACACACTAAGGTTATTGACTGTGCCAGTTCTCCGCAGACCAAGGTTATTGACGGTGCCAGTTGTCCGCAGACCAAGGTTATATTACTACTTGAATGTTATATATTTATGAAATTTGGAGTAAAGTAGAATTTTAGTTAATTTTTTTTACGGAGATCGAGTCAGGTCCCTTCCGAGTTAAGGTTGCGTTTTATTATTTTATTATTGCGTCCAGGCTTTTTTTGCGCCAGAATGTTTTTTTTTCTACCAAAATTTCCAGAAGTTTTTGACATTTATGTGTAAAATATGCAACGCACGCCACGTAAAACTGCAGGCAACATGAACAAAGACATTCTTGAATCTGTGAAGGAGGATCATGGCCCTAGTTGGAATACGTAAACATTGACTTTCAGTTCTACAGCAGCCATCCCCGATGCGGTACAAAATAATCCACCTTTACAGGACCCTGATATGTCCTTTCCTCCTATAATGGATCAGCACCTACTTCAAGAAGCCCCATTGACTAGACACACCAAAATTTAGTAATGGATCCGAGAAACAGAAAGTCAGAAATTACAAAATTGGAGGCTCAGTGTGAATAGTTTAATCTTGAATTAGTAAAAGTTAGATTAGAGAAGAAACAATCAGACCTCACAAAAGCCTTGGTTGTAGAACTTCAGGCTGTCGAACCTAAAGATGTCATTCAATCCAATCCAGGATCAGGTACACAACATAAAAAGGCCAACCAAATTACAGAAAGTTTTGTTGTAGATGCAGCAAAACTGCAAGCATTCTT
>MJUT01022374.1:0-11775 GCA_002080005.1 Gigantidas platifrons
ATAAGAACAGTATGAAGGTATCAGGGGTGGTAATCAGAAGACAGATAAGAACAGTATGAAGGTATCAGGGGTGGTAATCAGAAGACAGATAAGAACAGTATGAAGGTATCAGGGGTGGTAATCAGAAGACAGAAAATCGAAGGACAGACAACATACATGGCCAAAGGAAAAAGAACAAAAGGACAAACAACGATCTACAAAACATACACATAAAGTTAAAAATTTAGGACCACGAACCCGAATAAAAAACGAAGGAGAACGCAGGTGCACCGGAAGTAGAAGTAACGCCTGCTTCTCCTGTGGAAAATGATGCGGTCATGTAAGTGTTCTCCACGTGAGGGTAAAATGCCAACCCTCTCATTTACCTGAGTCAGCAGCGTTGCAATAAAACGCTCAAATTTGAACTTTATGCATAATATATTCAATATTCGTGACACAGAAAATGTCATATGTATAATATTCGTTCATTTAAATATAAGATAGCGCCAAAATCCAACGTATGACGTAATAGTGAAACAATAGTCAACTTTGAACCATAACTTTGATTAAAATCGTTCTCATAATAGAAACCTTTTAACAATAACGGGATTATTAATATAAATATTTTTTCTGTAGCGAATGATTAATTTCGTTATTAAATCGTCATTTATTGATCTAAATTTCAGAGATTACCTTCGGATATTTGACCTAATTCTGAGATATAAAACCTAGTTAATATATAATTTGTACTTGAAACAACCCTTATACATTTGAACCCAGAAGTGAGTGTAAGTTTGAATTAAAATATATAATTAACGATAAACAAGCTATACATGTGCTCAACACTAGATAACCTTTTAATCATCATAAAATTCTAGTTATTATAATAGCAAATCTTTATATCATCTGTTAATTCATGAAATTGAAGAAAAAATAATTTTTATAGTATCAATTTCAATCGACCATAACCCCCTCTCCCTCCCCCGCACAAAATCAGAACAATTGTGAAATCCAGAACGGAGAAATGTAGAAACAGACGCATAATGAATACTCCTAATATACAGAACAACACATCTATTATACTAAACAATAAACAGTCGATAAATGATATTGTTTTAATGATAATACTATTTTACCAATGACAAAGCATATATATGATCTGGCAATTTCAGAAGAAATTGGATTGCAGTTTTTCTGATTTTTATCTGTTGGTGTATTTGAATACTGGTGAAATAATTGTTTAAAGTTATCATTGCTGACAAATCGGGTTTCACGAAATATCTCGATACCTGCTGTTCTAGAAGTGGCGTTAACAAAATGGCAGTTAATAAGCGACAAAATACAAATAAGTAATCGATGCTAATTTTCGTTCTTAAAAGGCAGAAAGTGGTTCGATTAGCTGTNTAATGTGAAATATTTTATAGTATCAATTTCAATCGACCATAACCCCCCTCTCCCTCCCCCGCACAAAAATCAGAACAATTGTGAAATCCAGAACGGAGAAATGTAGAAACAGACGCATAATGAATACTCCTAATATACAGAACCACTTACTCTCCTGGCTTGGTAGCTGCACTTCAATAAAGCGGGGCGGGGTTAAACTAGGGTCAAAACCTACCCTTTTTTTTGTCATATAATTCTGACATGCAGCAAGTATTCACTATTTCCAACATATAGTGTTGTAAGTTAATGTCCAGTAACGAGACCACAATGATCGTGATCGTATGCTAGTTGGATTTACAACTACCTTTGCCTATCACCACTATAAAGTTGTGAGTTCCATCAGGTAGATTTATAATCCGGGCGCGACAGCAATGCCACGAGCAATACAATTGTTGCGATGGAGAAGCGATACTATTGAAAAATCATTGCTTTTTTGTTACGTCGCTACTATCGTTTTTAGTTCGTGTTGCCTAGTGATTTTGATAATATTTTTTTTATGATTTCAGATGGCAATTACTCAGCGATGGTAGCGATATCGCTAGAAAGTTAAAATAATTGCGACAGCGAGCGATGATCCTTGCGACGAAAATTTTCGCTAGCGATGATCAGCGATGTTGTGCGCTGTCGCTGCGATGGGGTAGCGATGTTGAAAGCGACATCGCAAATCCGTCACATCGCTGTCGCACCCGGAGTATAAATCCACCTTTATTTATTCAGTTGTGAACGTATTGTGTGTGTCAGAGTGTTCAATATATGCACTCCTTCAACTTTCAATTTTAAGATGTTATGTTCTCAAACATGAAACATGAATATAGTCCATACAATTAATCAGCCCACCTCAAATTGTCTAGTTGTCTTACTTTTCGTCTGTTTTGGGCTATATTGGTAGCTTCGTTATGTGATGTCGAGACACAATGACGAGGGTATTTCTAAGATTACTTCACCCGTTTTATTTTTTCTTGTTAATAACACACCAAGTAACACCAGAACGACAAATTTGCCCAGATGTAGCGTTTATCGACGGAAATAAAGAGAACCGCTTAACTGCAAGATATGAGCTATTTCATATTTTATGGTTAGGGACCGTCGTGTCCGCGATCGTATAGTAGTTGGATTTACACCTACCTATGCAATCGGTGCCTATCGCCACTGATGTTGTGGGTTCGACATTATGTCATAAAGTTTGTCAGTGACATGCGACAGGTTGGTGGTTTTCTCCGGGTTCTCAGGTTTCCCCCACCAATAAAACTGACCGCCACGATATAACTGAAATATTGTTGAAAGTGGCGTTAAACACCATAAAACCAACCAATCAATTATTTTATTGTATGAGATATTATCATTGTTGAAGACACCACTGGACTGTGAAATGTAGAAACCAATAAAAGCCACAGGAACTTGGGTCCAGGATTTTATTTTTATAATTAAAATAAGTTATCTAGAGTGTATGTTTAATTTTAGAGTTAGATGGTATATATATATTTTTTTGGAAAATGTCAATATGGCCTAAAATAGTAATAAAACATGCCAGGGTGCTCTAAAATTAAACATACACTCTAGATAACTTATTAAAAAAACAAATCCTGGACCCAAGTGCCTGTGATAAAAGCGTTATTTCTTTTCTTTAATTTATGATTGATTTGATTTGATTTTTGGTGTTTAACGCCACTTTCAACAATATTTCAGCTATATCATGGCGACCAGTTGTAGTGGTAGAGGAAGCCGGAGTACCCGGAGAGAAACACCGACCATGGGCAAGCAACTGGTAAACTTTATCACTTGGGTTTGCGTGTCGAGTGCACCCTTTTTTGTAATTTACAAAGCCGGGTGCGAACCCACGCCGTATTGAAGATAGGCTTGTACGAGTTGTTAGATCCAGCGACCTAACTCATTGAGCCACCCTTTTAATTTATGTCAAAGTGTAATGTTGGATAGTCTTTCATAATTCATTTACATCCTTTCTTACTAATATATTTTATCTTTAATAATCATAATGGGCGGTCGTGGTCGTTATCGTATTGTAGTTGGATTTTTAACTACCTGTTCAATCAATACTTATTTCCACTATATATATAAAAGTTGTGAGTTCGAACCACGCTCAGGCGAGGTGTACCCGATACAATATTATGTCATAAATTTTGTCAGTGACTTGTGACAAGTAGGTGAGTTTCTCCGGATACTCCGGTTTCTTTCAGCTATAAAACGGAGTGCCACGATATACCTGAACTATTATTGAAAGTGACGTTAAACACTATAAACCAAACTATCAACAATTTTATGACAATACATCGTAACCGCACAAGACATTTTGAACTAAGTTATTATATATTGTACCATATACAAGTATAACCTTTTGAACATATATATAGAGAGATGTCGAACCTTGAGATTAATATACATTTATTGGACAGTAAATGAATGTTAGAAAAAACCGAAGAGGCAATCAATAATGAACAACACAGAGACACAGTCAACATTGTGTACACAGGACGAAGACAAAGAAAGCAAAAAAAAAAACCAAACAAACAAACAAACAAAAACAAAAAACAAAAAACCATATAGCTGATATAGCTAAAATATTGCTGAAAGTGGCGTTAAAACACCAAAAATCAAAATCAATCAATCTTGGAAAGACCATGTTTATACGTGTTGCATAGTTAAGTCAAATTATATCAATTTTTAAATATATTAGGCATTGTGTCTCCTAATAACTTACTTTTATATACTGTACGTATGGTGTAGGTCCTATTGTCAGTGATGAATTAACCATTCACTCGTCAGATTTGGTAAGGTGCATTTGTTTCCGATATAACTGTATCAATTCCAAAGCAAAAGATTTGACGTCTATTGTTTTCCATTCCGGAACACATGGTCTTACTCCTCCATTGCGGAACACATTGTCTTACTCCTCCATTGCGGAACACACGGTCTTACTCCTCCATCGCGGAACACATGGTCTTACTCCTCCATTGCGGAACACACGGTCTTACTCCTCCATTGCGGAACACATGATCTTACTCCTCCATTGCGGAACACATGGTCTTACTCCTCCATTGCAGAACACATGGTCTTACTCCTCCATTGCAGAACACATGGTCTTACTCCTCCATTGCAGAACACATGGTCTTACTCCTCCATTGCGAAACACATGTTCTTACTCCTCCATTGCGGAACACATGTTCTTACTCCTCCATTCCGGAACACATGTTCTTACTCCTACTTTTTTCGATATCTATTTCAGTACGCTTGATCTCATACCTAATCATGGTTTGGTTGACAGTTATGGAATATCTGTGTCACAAATGACCACTGATATGTTCCACTTGTCATACGAACTCCCCAGTCCTTTCCTCATTCCTGACTTATCATCGGGTTTGTAACTAGATTAGCACGACGAGTGTCACCAGTGGAACAGGAACTACTCACCCTTCCGGAGCACATGAGTTCCATCCGGTTTTAATGGGGTTCGTATTACTCGATCTTTAGCTTTATGTGTATGCTTTGTAGATCGCTGTTTGTTCTTTTTCTATTGGTCATTGTTGTCTGTCCTTCTTATATTTAAATTATATTAAAACTGGTCGTCATGATATAGCTGAAATATTGTTGAAAGTGGCGTTAAAACACCAAAAATCAATCAAAATCAATCAATTATATTTACGGATTCTGATTGCCCTTCAAACTCTTCTTGAAATATCCAGATGCCAACTGCAGTTGGCATCGTCCCAGCAACATGATCAGAATATATTTGTTGTCTTAAAATTGTATTGCGATTCGTTGTCTTATTAGTGTAAGTGTTTGTACGTCCATTAACAAACAATTTGTTTATGTTTTATTTGTTATATCATCATCATCCTCACCAGTTGGTTAAATTACTTCATTCCGAATAAAATAGAAATTAATGCTTTATAACCTGCATGTTATTCACACATTTTGGTGCATGTGCTAAACAAACTGCAGTGGGAGGTTTAAAAGGATTTATAGCTACTGCATAGCGAACGTACGATATTTATTCATAATAATTATTTATTGTTTCCTTTATTATTTTAGCCATTAGTATATTATTTTATTAATTTGTTCAATCGACCACGTGACATTACGGCTGATTTTTCAGATAAGTGGGTAATATGTGTTTCTGTTTTAACTGACGATTATACATATCGATTGGTTGGTTTTATGGTGTTTAACGTCACTTTCAACAATATTTCAGCTATATCGTGGCGGTCAGTTTTATTGGCGGAGGACACCGGAGGACCCGGAGAAAACCACTGACCTGCCGCAAGTCACTGACAAACTTTATTACATAATATCCGGGTACTCCGGCTTCCTCCACCACTAAAACTGGTCGCCATGATATAGCTGAAATATTGCTGAAAGTGGCGTTAAAACACCAAAAAATCAATCAATCACAAATGTTGTACTCCTCGCTACAAATATTTAGCTATTGACAGAACAATTTAATATGATTCTATGATAACATTGATTTTACGATTTACAGATCTGGTCATGTTATATAAGAACAACACATCTATTATACTAAACAATAAACAGTCGATAAACGATATTGTTTTAATGATGATACTATTTTACAAATGACAAAGCATATATATGATCTGGCAATTTCAGAAGAAATTGGATTGCAGTTTTTCTGATTTTTATCTTTTGGTGTATTTGAATACTGGTAAAATAATTGTTTAAAGTTATCATTGCTAACAAATCGGGTCTCCCGAAATATCTCGATAACTGCTGTTCTAGAAGTGGCGTTAATAAAATGTGGATATTAATAAGCTCAATAGACTCGCTGAAAACCTTAAGTTTTAGATCTCAGTATGTTTGTTACAGCATTAAAACATTTGATTCCTCTACCTTATATCCCACCATAACAAACGCTACTAAAATCGAGAATTAAAGAATTGATTCAGCGTTGCTTCTCAATGAAGAACGGAGAACAAAGGTATCAGTATCTTGTTATAGACCTTTGTATTCTTAAAAACATGGGCGCGGCCATTATCGACTTCCGAGTGTGTCCGCCATTAGTAATATACAAAAATAGTATGTTCTCGGGGTTTATCGATACGCTAATGTATGGTTTCTCTAGTACAGGTGTCACAATATACTGTTATTTCGGCTTGAAATTCAATGACAACACCTGCTGTGAAGTGATTTGTAAACGGAGATATAATGACAACAAATAAATTACCTTGTATGTATTTTTTTTTTAATTACCGTTATTTTCCCCATACAAAATCAGTATAAATCCTGCTGCATGGATTTTTTTTCTTTTTTTTTTTTTTTTTTNTTTTTTTTTGCTTTTCAAGCATAAGAAAAAAGGGATAATCAAATTAATATTTTGCATGAAATAAAAAGTAAATATATAAATTATAATATACGCTTTTTTAAATTATTACTATACGATTTAAAGTGAAGACTTATAAACATAGATACAAAATGCAACTATTTTGCGTTTTCGAATTCAAGCCGTCTTCAAGTTGTGTCCTTTGCAAGGTTGATCACTGTGGTTATAAAAAAAATATGTATGTCGTGGGAATATTTTCTAAGTGATCGGAATTAGATTGTCTTGTAATATACAGGATGTACCCAATATACAGGACGACCCCCTACTGTGAAGCAATCTATTTTTGAGATGCCATTCGATGAAAATAACAACCTGACCATATTGTTACATAATAAGAATAAAAATTAGATAAGAAATTGAAATTTATAGAAGATATTTATACACATTTATAAGAATTTTTTTTTAAGTACAAATAAATTGGAAGATGGCTTAAAAATCGAAAACGCAAAATAGTTACATTTTGTATCTATGTTTATAAGTCTTAAAGTGAAGTAATAATGATAAAAAGTGTGCCTATAACTGATAAGAAAGAACTTAAAGGGGCATTCTCTGCCAAATCGTGCATTTTTGTTACCCATAAAAACTATCAGATATGATTGATGCCTTAATAAAACGTGTTTCTGTAACTTATAAATGTTATGAAATGTACGCGCATCAGGGAAAAGGCCTGCAACTGCTCTTGTTTTGAGATCGATCAAGAAATGGACGTCATCTTATTAATTATCAACATTGTTTACGGAGTTTGTCGAATCGTCATTAAATCAGTACAACAATGCACTCATTTCTTATATTTTGTGAATTTTAGTCAGTGTTAATTCTTCTTTTTTTTTTCTTCCAATACAGTGCAGGTCTCTGGGTAGAGAATTATCGCACTTGCCCATGCGGGTTGTGACAACAACGGTGCAAAATAAATATGTACAGGTGCTAGGTTAAAATTTTAAAAACATGGTGTGCGATTATGGGATCATGTGACAGCTGAGCACCCCCTGTTTAAAGGTTTCCAGGGAGTTGCTTTCCACTAATGGTTGTGGTAGGCCGTTCTAAATCCGTATTGTGTCAGGGAAGAAGGAGTGTCTATACAGTTGCGTTCTGGCATATGGGACTATAAATCTTGCTGTATGGCCTCTTGCTGTTGTTATAGATGTGTGTAGCTCTGTTGGTGGTATAGCTACTAGGCCATTCACTATCCGGTACATCATAGTAGCTTTTATTCTGGCTCTTCTCTCTGCTAAAGTTGGCCATTGCAGAGTTTGTAGCATTGATGTTACGCTACTGGTTTGATGGTGATTGTTCATCACGAAGCGGGCAGATCTTCTTTGCACTGCTTCTAGTTTTTGTGTGTTTTGTGCAGTGTGTGGATCCCATATCACACAGGCATATTCAAGCAACGGTCTTACAAGCGTTGAATAGCAAGTGGATTTCGTCTGTCTGGGGCAATGATTTAAGATCCGCTGGATAAAGGCTCTGGTGGAGTTCGCCTTTTTTGTGATTTGGTCTATGTGGATATTCCAGCTGAGATTCTTTTGGATGGTAACCCCGAGGTACTTGGCCGATTCCACTTCTTCTAATTTGTGTCCATGTATATCATAATCTCTGGCAAATGGCTTACGTTTGTTGGTGATACGTAAAAGCTGACACTTGCTGGGATGGAACTCCATTTGCCAGTCTTGTTCCCACTGAAGTAAGTTATCCATATCGTCCTGGAGCGATTGCATGTCTGATGCACTATGGATTCTCCTATACAGTACGCAATCATCAGCAAATAGCCTGACTTGGCATGATTTAACATAGTCTGGGAGGTCATTGATGAACAATAGGAACATCAATGGTCCTAGGACACTTCCTTGCGGAACTCCAGAGCAGACTGGTGCTGTTTGCGAAGATTCCCCCTCGACTAGTACTCGCTGATTACGTGAGCTCAGGAAATCTCGGATCCATAGCAGGGTTAATCCATCGATACCATAGTACTGTGCTTTATATAGTAGTCTCTCATGTGGGACCTTATCAAAAGCTTTTGAGAAGTCAAGCAGAATAAGGTCTATTTGTTCGGAGAGGTCCATACCTTTTGCCAGGTCTTGAATGGTAAGTATGAGTTGGGATTCACATGATCGCTTCTTCCTGAAACCATGCTGAGTATCAGTGAGTATTTGATGTTTCTCTAGATGTTTGTGGATGCTACTGCATATGATGTGTTCCAGCATTTTGCATGTTACAACTGTAAGGGAGACGGGTCTGTAGTTGGATGCACGAGACTTGTCCCCTTTCTTAAATATTGGGACCACATTTGCTTCTTTCCATTCTGGTGGTATTATGCCTTGATTTATTGAGTCTTGGAAAAGTGTTGTGAGCATTGGTGCAATGATCGGTGCAAGCTCTCTGAGAAGTTGTGTTGGTATGAGGTCTGGGCCTGCTGCCTTGTGTACTTTCAAGTTTGACAGAAGTTTAAATACACCATTTTCTGTTATCTCTATTGGTCCCATTTTATGGTGCGGGCTTGGTCCTTTATTTGGTATTGTGCTCTTATCCTCATTTGTGTTGAAAACAGATGAGAATTGTTTATTCAGAATATTTGCTTTTGTCTGACTGTCTGAGTAAGTTTTTCCATCAGAGTCTTTCAGGGGTGATACGCCTGTTGATTCACAACGTTTACTTTTAATGAAGCTCCAGAATCTTTTGGGGTTGCTTGATAAATCTGGGTCGATGATGTTCTCGACATAATCTTTATATGCTTTTCTACATTCTTTTTGGGTGGCACTTTTGAGTTTACGATATCTTGCAATGTCATTTTTCTTTTTGGTTCTTCTAGCTTTGTCGAAGCTTCTTTTCTTCCTCCTCGTCATTTGTTTTACTGTACGGTTAATCCAGGGTTGGCTAAATCTGGATGATGACATTTTAGATGGTACAGACTCCTGTAGTATTTTTAGCATGTTTGATTTGAAAAAGTCCCACATTTCATTGATAGCCCTATTCAGACTAAACTTCTCTTTGAACTGCTTAACCATTTCTGTTGCTTGGTCTTCCAATTTATCTTTATTTGTCTTTTTCCAAATATATATTTTCCTTTTAACAGGTTTATTCAGTTTAGCTGAAATGTCAGTGTCAATGTACACTATCTCATGGTCACCCAACCCTGGTAGTGGTTCACATCTGTTGACAAGAGATGGTCTGTTAGTTAGAAATAGGTCTAGTGTATTTCCATGTCTAGTTGGGAATGTGACAACCTGTTCTAGATGATTATCTTGTACAAGCTCAAGAAATTTATTGTTTAATGATACCGGATTTTGGTGACCAGCAATAGTCACAGAGTCTGAGTTCCAACTTATGTCTGGTAGGTTAAGATCGCCTCCTAGCCAGACTACTGATGATCTGTGCTTCTTGGTGATGTCGTCTACTGCACATTTGATTTCATCCATGTATTCATTATCACTGTTGGGTGGTCTATAAATACTTCCAATGATCAGGGATTTGTTGTTTTGAAGTGATATTTTAACAAAGATGGATTCAGTATCACTTTCTATATCGTTCTCTTCACTAATGTACTCCCTTTTTAATGCTATCAGTACTCCCCCATAGCCATCCTTTCTGTCCTTTCTGTACACCGTGTAGCTATCTGGGAATATTTATGAGCTACTAATGCCTTTTCGCAGCCATGTTTCGGTGCCAATTATCATACTTGGATTAGATGAATCAATCAAGTTACATAATTCTTCTTTTTTGTTTTTTACACTCTGAAAGTTTATAACTAAGATTTTAGTATTTCTCGGCTTGTTATAGTTAGACCTGCCATTTTCACCTCTGAGTGGTTTTAGTGGTGATGATGTAAAGATTGGTTGGCCTGGGCTGTCAGGCAAGTCTGAGTCTGATAAATGGTCATAGTTGTTGGACATGTTGACCATAAAGGATTCGAACAATGACGTTGAGAAGTTAGGCATCCCACAGTTGACACAATGCCATGATATATTTGAATTGTTCAATGCTTAATACACAGGTGATGTGATATGCATGCATTCTGCATGGTACCATTGAGAGCAGTCATCGCATGCTACTCCACGTTGTTTCCAAGTTACTGCCCTCTTGCATATTTGACAAGGGTGTTTAGGGGCTCTAGGGCCAGGGTTTTGTTCTATGTCTCCTCCTAGTAGTAATAATAGTAGTGTTAGGTTATGGTGTCCTTTTAATGGCAGTGTGAGTGGTCGTCTACCAGCTGATGACATATTTTTATTTAATACACAGGTAAGGAGTTGTTGATTTTCCCATGTTTTACTTGTTGTGATGTTGTTTCCAATACAGTATATTAGGCTTGACAGCACAATAATGTTTATTAAATTCATGTTCCTTTGTTGTTGTAATTGTGTAAACAGTCAAGGTATAGCGCGGAAGAGCCCGTACTGACCTTGACACGCATACACGTTTTACCAACAATCAGACTGTGCTTGGATGGTAATTTTCTTGAGCCAGGTAAGTGCTAATATATTTCCAGGATGTATACCGTCGGCGTAAATACCAAAGTTGTAGTGGTTTCTTCCCGCCACTACTCTGTGATTTCCTTTTTTGTATTTTGATTTGACTTGAACGTCATTAGAGAATTGTGGTTTATGGCTGTTGATTTCTGTGTTTATCTCATTTATTTTGTTGTTTAGTTGTATTACTTGATCTGATAATTCTGAGTCCTGCGAAATAAAGTCTTAAGGTGTTTTATGTTGCTTTCCTTTGTTCCAGTTATATATAGAGTATACAGGTGTTTCTAATATGGTTACCCTACAGTTTTCATATTCGTTGATAAGATCAATACACTTATGGTAATAGCCTATTATGTGGTCGATTGATTCGGTTCCGTGAGATGTTATGGATATGTATTTCTTGTTGTAGGTGGTTAAATCACATGTACCAAACCATATGTATATCCATATAGGACCTAGTTTGTTTATTTTGCGTTGGATGTTTCGCCTTAGCCAGTCGTAACTGTTTTTACTTTTTGAGCCTCCTTTGCTCCACCATAT
>MJUT01022380.1:3028-16852 GCA_002080005.1 Gigantidas platifrons
AGTGTAATGTGCACTAAGTATGATTGAATAGTTTGTCAGTGTAATGTGCACTAAGTATGATTGAATGGTTTGTCAGTGTAATATGCACTAAGTATGCATGAATGGTTTGTCAGTGTAATGTGCACTAAGTATGATTGAATGGTTTGTCAGTGTAATATGCACTAAGTATGATTGAATAGTTTGTCAGTGTAATGTGCCCTAAGTATGATTGAATGGTTTCTCAGTGTAATGTGCACTTATTATGCTTGAATGGTTTGTCAGTGCTATATGTCAGTGCTATATGCACTTAGTATGCTTGAATGGTTTGTCAGTGTAATATGCACTGTGTATGCTTGAATGGTTTGTCATTGTAATATGCACTAAGTATGCATGAATGGTTTATCATTGTAATATGCACTTAGTATGCTTGAATGATTTGTTAGTGTAATGTGCACTAAGTATGATTTAATGGTTTGTCAGTGTAATGTGCACTATGCATGCTTGAATTGTTAGTCAGTATAATATATACTAAGTATGCTTGAATGATTTGTCATTGTAATGTGCACTAAGTATGCTTGAATGGTTTGTCATTGTAATATGCACTTAATATGCGTGAATGGTTTGTCAGTCTAATATGCACTTAGTATGCTTGAATGGTTTGTCAGTTTAATATGAACTAAGTATGATTGAATGGTTTATCAGTATAATATACACCAAGTATGCTTGAATGCTTGTCAGTGTAATATGCATTAAGTATGCTTGAATAGTTTGTCAGTGTAATATGAACTAAGTATGATTGAATAGCTTATCAGTGTAATATGCACTAAGTATGATTGAATGTTTGTCAGTGTAATATGAACTAAGTATGATTGAATGACTTATCAGTATAATATACACCAAGTATGCTTGAATGTTTGTCAGTGTAATATGCACTAAGTATGCTTGAATGTTTTTCAGTATAATATGCATTGAACTATGCTTGTTTACTTTGTTGAAGATTTTAAAATTTATTGAATATATATACCCCTGCTGGTGTCATTAATGTTGTCTGAAGTCTCAAAATAAGAAAAAGCTGATTTCAGAGCTTTTTCAAAGTCACTTTTGCTAGACTCCGAAACAGGGAGCAGACTAACAAAGTCCTTCAGTTTTGCGATGTTTTGATTGGTCGCAAAAGACAACGTATCACCGTAACAATCTTTTGGAATGTTGACGTCACTGTTGAAGGAGAGGACAGCAACCTTCAATACAAAGATGAATCAGTGAATGAGTCTTGTTTAAAACTGTTTTTATGAATATCATGGAGATACAAATATAAATAAATAAATAAATAAATAAATAAATAAATAAATAAATAAATAAATGAAAGATAATTTATGATTCTTTTTTTTTTAAATCGTATCCATAATATTTGTTCTGGTATTTTTGTCATTAATGTGTCTTATAGAAAATGACAGATGGAGCAACGGGACATATACTGATTCGCATATTACCAGGAACCATATGTTCTTAATACATAGTGAGTTTAAGTCGCATATTCATTTGAACCAATCTCATTCATATATAATATAGCATTCTACATGTTGCTGTTGGACGTTAGGCAACAATCAATCAGTCGATAAATCAATCAATTAATCAATCAATTGTACTCTTCACGTTCGCGAGAAAACATGAATATATAATTGTTTCCGATACACTTCCGTATCTGCATTTTACGTAATAGAGTAAACAAACGCACGACTGACTTTCAAAAATAATATTTACCCTGTCGTTGGGGTTCAGAGTCTGTATTACAATATGTGCAGCTTCCTTCACAAGGACAAATTTACTTTTTTTTATGACACCTGACGGTAACGTCATCGATGAACTGGAATCTATCATTATAACTATATCTTTGTTTCTAGGAGATGTTGTAGCAGCAAACGCTGATCTGAAGGTGAAGGACAGAAACATGCAAGAATGTCATCATTTTTATGGCATTGCATAATGAGTTTTTACGTGCCATGGGAAATATCAGGCAAGTCGTTATTAGTACAGGAATATACATGCTGGGCATCATGTTCACATTTAGATTGGACACACGTTCAACAATTTGTATGAATTGACATCATGATAAGAAGCGCAAGAGTGGACCGAAATGTGTGTGGGGAATCATTTTTGGAGTGGATCGGAAAGTAAGGAGTAAACTGTGGTGGTCCGGAATGTAGGGGCACAAACTTTAAAAGTTGACAGGAAAGTGGACGGCCAGAAAATAAAATGAGAAAGGGAGTGCAGGCTTTCAAAACTGACAAGCAAGTTTTATTTAGGTCTGATGTCTTTAAAGCCTCTGGGTGCATTGCACATTTTATGCTTCCATGCTATAAATACAGCTTTTCTTTTTTTCATTTAGCCACAAATGGGCGGAGACGGGGGTTAAGCGATTGCATCCTCCCACCCCACCCCACCTCCTACGCCTCTGATGGTTTAATCAAAAACAAAATAAGTCTTAAATAAATTTACTGAATGTATGTATTCATGTTCGGAATCGAGAGTTAATCTGAATTGGTCCCCATGACAGCTGTTAAAGATTGTGTCTATTCAATCAAGAAAACTTGCAAAGGAATTTTAATTTCTAAATAAGTTTTTGATATATACCCATTACATTAAATTGCAACTGAAATATTGGTACCTTCGAATAAGCTATAATATAACAACACCCTTGGTCTAATTCTATTTATATCTTATTTGGTACAGGCGTGATAAATGCATTATACACATTTGATCGTATCATCCTATTCAGGTAATTTTCTGCAACTATTTGATGAAACTAACGAATATGAAATTTCAGTTCTGTTTATTTCATGGTCACCACCATGACTTGGTTAACCGTTACGGAATGTCTGTGTCAGAAATGAACACGAATATGTTCCACTTTACATAAGACTTTCCCGGTCCTTTCCTCATTCATGACTTATAACCGGGTTTGTAACTGGTGCAAGACGATGGATGCTACTAATAGAGCAGGAACTGCTTACCCTTCCGGAGCACCTGTGTTCATTCCCGGATTTAAGTGATGTTCGTGTTACTCAATCTTTAGTTTTCTGTGTAGTGTTCTGTAGATCGTTGTGTTGTCTTTTTTCTGTTAGCCATTGTTTTGTCTGTCCTTTTTCGATTATTTACGGATTCTGATTATCCCTTTGGTATCTTCAAACACTTCCGGACTAAATATGATTAAAACAACAAGAGGAAGGATTTTTTTTAACTCCACGTCTTTCAATTTATATTAAAACGGTTGTCATGACAAACTATTCTCAGAAGCATCTGCTTTCCAATTTAATTTGACAGCATTTTATTTATTTTTAATGGTTATTTACTTAATCTGAATGTCATAGAATTCGGGAGCATTGGTAACTGAATGAAAACATCTAGTATAGTCGTTCTAAACAGACTACTATGGAATGCAAAATTCGAGAGTAGTGGATGCTACCGTTTCGGGACAAAATTAATAATTGACTTTATTATACCTCACTAACTTCTCATTGGCTTAAATTAAATCACATGACCTGAAACAAATTTAATGTTTTGTGAAAATTAACCCAAACGGGAAACAACTAGTTGTCTACCGGGTAGCAACCCTATTGTTCCCCGGTAAACAACCCATTGTGTGCCTCAAAAGGGAAACAACTCTTTCCGGAAATGACATTGTCGTTTGTTTGTTTACAACTTGGTCGGACCAGCAGGATGGCAGTCGCTAATTCTTCTGCTTCTACATGTATTTATTTAAATGCCCAATCCTTGGTCTGTTGTTCGGTATAATAAAACAGCTATTGCCTTCAATGGATTGTAAGCATCAGAATTGTTAACCCTTAAGGGGAGGAATTAGCGATTGCCATCCTGATGGTCCGACCAAATTGTAAGCAACAGACGACAATGTCACTTCCGGAAAGAGTTGTTTCCCTTTTGAGGCACGCAACGGGTTGTTTACCGGGTAACAACAGGGTTGTTACCCGGTAAATAATCTAAGCCAATGAGAAGTTAGTGAGGTATAATAATTCTGGATGCTTACATCCATTGAAGACAATAATTGAACAACCACAACGGATACAATGCTACTATCGCTAAAACTCACAATAAATTATGATTTTCATGCATTTCTTCCAAAATCAAAGAGTAAATACCTTAGTCTTGGGTCGTAACTGTTACAGTCTGTCCAAGATGTTGCAGGATATATAATCGACGTGCCTTCTTTTGTACCGTAATGTTGCCACAAAACGTTCTTATTGTTGTTGTAATTTGTCATCATTACAGTACCCAATTCGGCCGGCGGATATTTAATATCATGTCCTATGATGGGAGACTTCGTGACACATGCTGTTGAGAAATCCACCTGTAATGATACATTAATGCCATTTCTGGCCTTGTTTAGTAAGAAAGGATATAGCTGTAAATGAACAGATGGATAGAGACATATATCCAGTTTGATACTAAGACACGAATTAAAGTAAATGAACAGCAATTATCTACAAAACACTACACAGAAAATTAAAGACTGAGCAACACGAACCGTACTAAAACTGAGGATGGACTCAGGTGCTCCGGAAGGGTAGACAGATCCTGCTCCACTAGTGGCACCAGATGTGTTACTCTTGTTACAAACCCAGTGATATGTCATGAATGAGGAAGGACAGGATTGTATATTGAATGGGGAACATTCACCCAATTTTAACCAACAGGTGTCGCTCGAGTACTAACGGTGGTTAGCTGAGCGTTTTATTTTCGCACAGACGTTTGTAGCCTATGTAAAGTGATCACGTCATCACGTTGAAATATAACTTTGATGACAACGTTGCAATCATATCTGGGTCACGGGCACCTATTGTACAACGCCCATTCTCACTAATAAGGTGCTTATAGCAAGATTTACTGACCAAAAATTAAAGTTTCTTTTTGATGCATAATATTTTTACAAATCAAAAGTACTGATATTGACGAATTGAAGTACAAAAATTCAACAAAACCATTCAAGCCGATTTAGAAAAACGAAATTTTGAAAATTAGACGTTTTTCTACAAATTATTTATCTTGATATCTACGTTACTACACTATTTTTTCATATGTACGTTTGAAATTGTTGGGAATGAACTTTTTTACTTCTGAATTATCATCTCAGAACAAATGACAACAGTAATATTTCATTTTTTGCCATGAACAGGTGATGTTTCTTTTTCATTTGACTACTTTTCAAACATACAGAAGCACATTCAACTCATGATCAAAGCATAGCATACTTTTCATTATTTTGACAACAACTTTACGTTTGAATTATTTGGTAATATGCAGAAAAAAATGAAACTTGATTGATTGTTATTTAATTCACCAGAAGTTAAAAATGAGCATTCGACACAAATTCTGAATACATTTCTCCACAATGAAATGAGACTACGGTAATGTATGTATCGTTGAGATTTTCTAATATGTTTAGCATAGAAAAGTTTCTGATATATGTACAGTTGCTTGATATTGAAGACATGTGTGTATCTAAAAGATTATATAATGCATTTAAATGAAAAGTTATCTTTACACTTTGTCAATTACAAACTTTCGATAAATTTAGTAAACTCAAAGTTACTTGAAACTGTTTTCGCTCAGTAAAAGTGTAATACGAGATGAAACTAACATGAAAAATGATTTAACAGTAACGTATTTTACAAATATATACAACAAAGCCGGAATCCGAAAAGTGAAACCCTACAAGATTTCAATTCATAAAGAAATGAACACGTATGTATCAGTAACACAATATTGGTTAATTTCTTGCATCAAATTTATCCTCTATTTTCGAATGATCTTTATAAAGGCATTTCGCATTACTAGTGTCGATCTAGAGAGTAGAATCGTGTGTGCGTTTATTGAAACCAGCATGTTGTACCTTTTCACTAACATCATGAATGGTAAGTCCTCGGAAGTCTGCAGGTTCTATACTATATATTGGAACTTATAAAGTAACGTTTGGCAAAAACTGTTTAGATATTGTTGTCATGTTTGCTAGTGCTTATTCATATTAAATTATGTTTTCTAATACATGTACTATATATCTACACTACATACTCGAATTTTATGTTTGTTTATGTTAAGCGACTCAATTCCTAATGGTACACTTATGATACATACGTGACCATACGTAACGTATGTATCAAATGTTTATGGTTCGTTTTCAAAAGCATGACGATATGAAGACTCTACAGACTAATTTTCAAAATAAATACTTCTTAGACATATCGAAGCACATGCATAGTAAAGTTTCATGATTTAATATTTTTCCTTACATGAAATCCAAGTATTGGGTATGATCGTTACATTTCTTCAAGTGTTCTGCATTTGACATTGAATTTTCCCTCTGTCAAACTTTTGTATGACGTGAATAAAGCATGGTCGAATCACGTGATGCAATATTTAATGCTAGTTACATCATATTTGGATAGTTTCGTATAACTGAGTAACGTATGTATTGGTAACGTGTGTATTTTCTATGCAGTAATATAACTAATTATTCATTTCTTTTGGCATTCGAATTCCAAAACATTTCGAGTGCATTTTATATTACAGAAATATACTGCTCTGAAATAAAAGCATTTTAAAAAGATTATTGAATTATGACACGGAATAGATAATGGTAACGTTAGTATTGAAAAAAATACAACTTTATAGTTTTGCTTATTTATCGCAACATTGATCATTCAATATATACTATGGCAAAAAGAGATGACATTTAAAGGAAGTGATCAGTATCAAAGATTATTTTTGAATAAAAATAGATACTTTGCTGGAGAAATTCTTTCTTTATATTGTATCTAATTGGTGTTGTAACGTATGTATTCCACACCTGGCGACAGAGCAGTTTACTACCAGGAGAAAAAAGAAAATTCTTATTTAAATGTATTACAGTTTTATTGCAAATTTTCATGGCTTATATCAAAATAAAGAAAAACAACGTGTTTTATAAAGCTTATTAACAAAATTCTATGAATTACCGCTTAGAAATCAAGTAATTTTAAGACGGGTGACAGTAACGTTAATTCCCGCGCGCGTTTGTATCGATTTCGTACTTCAAAATGTCGAGAGAAAAAATTAAGTTGGAAATTTGGCCTAAATATTTTTGTGGTTGATAGGGGACATGAATAGCTGTTTTATAAACAATTTAACTTATGTCAATTCCCTCCATATTTCTACCAACCAACGAGCGACACGATTTGCACCTTATTACTGAGAATGGGCGACTAACTGTGAATGCGAATATGAAATAAAATTACATTCTTATATTTATTTTCTTTTATCCTCCATGGGCAAAAATCAATATTTTCAATAATTTTGTACTTGGAAAATACGCATTGCGGCATAGTACACGTACAATAACTAGAATGAGGTAATTAGTTACTAATACAATTACATACACATGTATAGACGTTTTCAGAAATCGGTTTTTACCTAGTTATCGTTCGTGGACACTAGGTGGCGTTACTATCGTCCGCCATTAAGTACAACAATCGGATGTTTACACTAGTTACGATTAATCAGTATTCATAATTGGATTAGATAAACACGCTTCAGTCGTTATTTTATGGCTCCTCATCAAACTTTTTTTTTCAGATAAAGAAATTCAGATATTCAGATGTTTTAATTTGATAAAACTTAAATTCCTTTTCATCTTCACTATGTACAGATCCCTATAAAGAAATTGACCGACAAAAAGTTTTAATTTGTTTTACAAATTTAACACACACAAAAAAAATAATAAAACAGAATTGAAAAATGTACCTTAAGATGTCACATTCAAAGTTTAAGGGGCATTAGCTACGATTTTGACCAAAAAAATTATATGTTTTGGAAATTGGTAACGATAGCTTTAAAATGAAATAGAGGTAAATAGTTCACATTTACAGCTAATCGAACCACTTTCCGCCATTTGAGAACGACAATTGCATCGATTACTTATTTGTATTTTGTCGCTTATTAACTACCAACTTGCATGGTTCGTTGTTCATACATGTAATTAACACTGACTAAAATTCACGAAATATAAGAAATAAGTGCATTGTTGTACTGATTTAATGACAATTCGACAAACTCCGTAAATAATGTTGATAATTAATAAGATGACCTCCATTTCTTGATCGATCTCAAAACACGAGCCGTTGCAGGCCTTTCCCTCGATGCGCGTACAATTCATAACATATTATAAGTTACAGAAACACGTTTTATTATAGGATTAAACACTGTTTTTTAGGAAATTATCTATGTATAAACTTCGGCAACTCACTCACAAACTGAATAAAGTCCTATGTAAAGTTTGTGAGTGAGCTGCCGGAGTTTATACATACATAATTTCCTAAAAACACTGTTTAATCCTTATAATTCTTATTCTTGGACATCGTGTTGTTTTCGACGTTAAATACTAATAATTCTTGGTGGATTATTTTTCATATTCCTATGCCGTAACGCTGCAAAAAAAAGTAGTACAGTAAACGGAAATATTGATATATAAATTCCTTTCGAATGACGTTGAATAAGTGACGATATCCAATCAGATTACGTGTTATTGATAAATTCTATGAAGAATAGAATTATTAAGGCATCAATCATATCTGATAGTTTTTATGGGTAACAAAAATTTACGATTTGGTAGAGAATGCCCCTTCTTATCAGTTAGGCACACTTTTTAACATTATTACTTCACTTTAAGACTTATAGATACAAAATGCAACTATTTTGCGTTTTCGATTTTCAAGCCATCTTCCAATTTATTTGTTCTTAAAAAATAAATGTATATATTTTTTTTCTTATAAATGTGTATTTTAAATATCTTCTATAAATTTCAATTTCTTATCTAATTTTTATTCTTATTATGTAACAATATGGTCAGGTTATTATTTTCATTGAATGGCATCTCAAAATAGATTGCTTCAATTCACATTAGGGGGTCTTCCCGTATATTGGGTACATCCTGTATATTACAAGACAATTCAAAATCCCGCTTTAATATATTAAAAGTTTCGCCAACAAATTCCCGCGGTTTTGCAACTGGAGTTATCGTGCATGAAAGAAAAACCCCGAGTAAGCCCGAACGTAAGTTCAAGGTCGTCAGTTTCGTTTTGGTAATCATCGGATGTTGAATAGGATGATTTGGAGTGAATGAAGCTATTTGTTGAAGTCGAGTAGGGTTTAATCAAGGTAACTGCTGTTGTAATTCTTAGATAAACATCTTGTTAAACGAATTAAGGAGGACTAGCGGTGAGATGAAAGGAATTAATGGAAATAAAATGAGTTGAAGCGTGGCTACCGACGACATTTGTATCTCCCTTTTCTAGTGTATATATGTGGATAGTCGATCTTTTTATTCACCGGGAGCAAGTCTCTGTGATGTAGGTAATGCTATTGCCATTTGATTACATTGGTTACAAGCGTTTATCTGAAAATAAATGTTTTCGTAAACACCGTTGGTACAGTGACGCCACCTGATGGGAAAAGGGGTGAATGTTCTCCATTGATGCCCCAGATTTTGTTTAAGATTATTTTGATAATATAACTTTATGCTGGATCATCTACCCCAAAAATAAACCATTATTCATTTGGCATACCACTGCGAATTCTGCCCGATTTGTATAAATAATAAAGCACAAAAAAAAAAATATGGCACTGTCGGAATTAGAACAAAGATTATTAAGAGGTTGTATGTAAAACGCTTACCTCATGTCTAAACTTTGGATCATATGTTAAAGAATCCTGTTGTATTTGACAACACATAGGCAATGTTGCTTCTGTGGTAAATTCATCTTCATGCTTGAGTACCTTTGATTGTATATTTATCAAACTCTGAGTTAAACCAGTCAGTGACGACTGAATGTTGTCCCGTATCTGAAAAGAAGACACAGGAGTTGACCATTTAGTGTATACAGTGCTTATTTATTATTCGTAATTGAGGGGCCGTCGTGGCCGTGATCGTATGGTAGTTGGATTTACAACTACCTATGTAATCAGTGCCCATCACCACTGATGTTGTGAGTTCGAATCTCAATCAGGGCGAGGTGTACAACATTATATGATAAAGTTTGTCAGTGACTTGCGACAGGTCGGTGGTTTTCTCCGTGTCTTCGGATCCGGTTTCCACTAGATACGATAACGTAACCCTCATTCCGCTTGTGCTCCATTTAGGCCTAAATGGAGTACAAGCGGAATGAGGGTTACGTTATCGTATCTAGGTTTCCACCAATAATGCTGAGCGCCACGATATAACTGAAATATTGATGAAGTGACGTTAAGCACCATAATCCTAACTGTAACCTCCGCCCTCCATCACATACTCAATTCTACTTTTTGTTTCATAATAATTTAATTTGATATGTATATCGCAATCTGATTGACTGATTCGTCTGGATTAAACTTTTTGTTGTTGTAATTTTACTTTTTATTGTTGCTTAATTAACAATTTACATACATCATGTTCTTGTCTACATAATAAATATAAATGTATTGTATACAGTTTGATCTGCAAAAAAGTTTTTCTTTTAACTATACCATATACAATGTATCAACAATTTAATAATAAACAAAAAACAGCTTATGCCCCGCCCCCACACGCTGCTCCTTAATCCTCTCCCATGAAAAGTAATACTTTATGCCATCTAGCCCGAACTCTCTGTCGCTTTGCAGGAGGTAGCATTGATGCAGAACAAATTTCTATTCTATATTTGTACCTGAGTAAAGATATTACTCCTGAGAAAGAAGGAACTACTTTTGTATTTACAGGAATAAATATAGTATTTTGTAATTAGTAGAATTGAATTTATATACAAGTAATCTACATTTTCAATTCCTAGGAGTATGTTTCTCCCTGAGAGACCAGAGAGAGCCCCACACCTGATTCAGTTTCAACTAGCCTACATTTATACAAAAATGTATTTGTAGGGATGGTTCTGTGGAGAAGCGTGTACTGAAACATTTTCAATGTATTATCAAGAGTACAGTCATTTGACAAAATGTAAACAAATTCCCAATTTACTTCTTTAATATTCAACAGATTTTCCCATTTATTTTGAGAATGTATTGGTCTTTCAGTATATTTTTCAAAAATATGTTATAAAAAGTTTTACATGGCTTAATAAAATTTCTAATTTTATCAAATTGTTCCATGCTGGACCCGGTCACAGACAAAAGCATTGCACTATTTTGAATGAGGCGCTTCCAAAATCTCGGGAGACAACTTAATAAACTATTGTAGAACATACATGCATTTGTAATTTGATATTTCAAATCAAGCTCCTCCACAGACATTAGTCCATTACCATTTGTTTTCATAATATCCTTTATGAAAAAAATTCCCTTTTCTTGCCATTTTTCATTTAGCACTTTTCCATTAATTTTTATACTTGTGTTTAACCAAATGGGTTCGCATTTGACATGTGTAGCATCGTTTACCTCCTCACCTTCTAATATTGTTGACCAATTTAGGAAAATATCCCTCCAAAATGGGTTAAACTTAGTAGAGATTTTTTTAATTCCAATTTTTTTGAGTAACCACACTTTGTCACCCCTAATTTTTTGAATTTTACCTAAAAGGAGTAATTTCCATTGAGAATGGTTCATTGGATCTAATAGTTTTTGAATCCAAGACATTTTCAGTGCATAGCAATAACTTTCAATATGTGGTAATTTCAGTCCCCCTTCTTCATAATTATTCATGATAACCTTTCGTTTGATTTTGTCTCTTTTATTATTCCAAAGGAATCGAAAGAAAATATTTTGAATGTCTATGAATGTTTATTTGGGGGGATTTGGTAAAACAGAGAGAACTTGTGTGAGGATGAGGAATGCCAAAGTTTTAATCACTGTAATTTTACCAACATATGACAATTCTCTATGGATCCATGAATTCAATACGGATTTAACTTTTTTAAATTTTGTATGGAAATTGTTAATAACCTTATTTGGGCAACCGAGGTCGAATTCAATACCCAAGACTTTAAATTTTCCGGAGTAATTCCAAAGTAAGTTACGATGAGGTAAGTATTCGATGCCACAACCATGCCCAGAACCAAACCAAACAGCCTGTGTTTTGTCTAAATTGGCTCTCAAACCAGCACAGTCACCAAATTTATCAAATATTTGTAAACATCTTTCCAAAGACACTGGATCATCTTCTAAAGTAAGTGAGGTGTCATCGGCAATATATTGACTTGCTAAATATTCAGAGTCGTTGAATTTGATCCTTGAAATTAGTGGGTCATTTTTAAGAGTCGCGCTTAAAATTTCCATAACTAAAATAAAAAGATAAGGAGAAAGAGGATCTTTTTGGCGCACTCCTCTAGTAATGTCAAAAAATTCTGAACAGTGACCATTATTTAAAATACAACTTGTCTGATCAGTGTAAAAGGTTTTTACCCAGCTGTTGCACAAATCTTTACCAAAACCAAAAAAATCGAGAGTTTTTAAGAGAAAAGACCATTCCACAGTATCAAATACCTTCTCAAAATCAAGAAGCAACTTAATTCCAGGAATATTCTCTTCCTCTGCCCTCTCTATTAGGTCAAAAATAAGTCTAGTGCATTCTCCAATGTAGCATCCCTTCAAAAAACCCTTTTGAGATGAACTTATTAATTTGTCTAAGAAATTTTTTATACGGTTTGCAATTACAGATGAACCTATTTTTTTTATCTACATTCAACAAACTAATAGGTCTCCAATTTTTCAAGTAAGATTTGGATCTATCTTCCTTGGGAATACATGTTATTACACCCTGCCTTTGCGATATGGATAAACGGCCAACTTCACCAGCAGTATTTAATGAGCGAACAAGATAAATGTATACATCATTCAAAAAACATTTATAAAATTCAGAGGTGAAACCGTCCAACCCTGAGGTTTTATTGTTCTTCATATTTTTTTAGAGCTTTGAGGCACTCTTCTTTAGAGAAAACACCTTCACATTTCTGTTTATCAGCTTCTGTCAAGAAGTTAAACTAGAGGCTCCCAGGAGCCTGTATAGCTCACCTGGGTATAACGACATCAGCCAATAAAACTTAATAACTTTGGTAAAAAAAATAACAAATGTAGCCCTCGTCATTGCAGACCTCTTCTCCAATAAAAAATTGGGCAGGGGTCCCCCCTTTAATGTAAGTTATCAAAATTGCTGTAAAAAAACATATACCGGTATGTCAATGATTCTCAAAATTTAGCTTTTGCTACTTCACATTATGTAATAGAGTTGCTTCCCTTTGATTATTTGAGTAACCAAAAGCAGTGAGTCAACAAAACTACAGGCTCAGCACTGAGCTCAGCCTGTGTCACTCACCTTACATTCTGCTTTGAAGAAACTTAATACAGAACATTCCATAGCCTATAGGTGCTTCACACAGGCCTCTACATTAACACTTTTTTTTAACTTGTCCCTTCGGACATTACTAACTAAAACGAGTTGCAAGCCAAAATCATTTGGTCTTGTTTTATACTCGGCTATAAAAAAAACTTCCGGTACGGGATGGGGATGTCCTCGGGCCTCAACTCTTCGGGAATTTAATTTATCTATTCACCCTGATCATAAATATATATGATTTGGGAGAGGGGATCTCAACCATTAAAAAGTTCACCTCAGGTAGGGGGTGGAGTATGACCTCCGGGGCCTGAGCTATAAGGCATTTAATTTGCCTAGTCACCTTGATGATAAATATATATGGTTTAGGGGTGGGGATCTCAACTATTAAAAAGTTCACTTGAGGTAGGCGGTGGGGTATCACCCCCGGGGCCTGAGCTATAAGGCATTTAATTTGCCTAGCCACCCTGATCATAAATATATATGGTTTAGGGGTGGGGATCTCA
>MJUT01022382.1:2360-17207 GCA_002080005.1 Gigantidas platifrons
TGAGCGGAGCGAACGAGTCACAAACTTCATATCGTGTCGAGCAGGTTAATATTTTTCAGTAGCAATCATATTCAGATTTAGATGACATGCTTATCATCCTTAAATCAAACATAAACACGGATATATGGTACACCAATAGGTTTCGACATTTGTATTTTCGTAGGAAAAATCACATCATTCAAAATATTTATCTGCACTCACTCCTTTAAGCCAAATACACTTCAAAACATAGTTCGTAAGTAATTTGCAAATACAAATGTATGCCATTTATTATTACAGTGAATGGTGGATTTTATAGCGTAACTTTAGAAACATTTAACAAAAAAGGCATATTTCAAAGACGATGATTTAAAATAATGAAAATTTAAATGATTCACTCATTTCCGTTCCGGTTTAGAAAGCACAAATGTCAAGCCCTTGATGATGACGTAAGAAAAACGTAGTCCCAACAGAGGTTATCCAGAATTTTTTCAAGTACATTTTTGTAGGACGATGTTTGTTGATATTGTTGACACGACAGTTCCTAATTTGATTTATGTTTTAAAAAAATTAAATGTTTACTGCCTAATGGTTCACAGTAATTATCGTTTAAATTTTTGTTGGGAGAATTTTGTGATAACTCCTGCTGACCGTTTATAAGTCCTGCTCAGCTCACGCAAACTTTGATACGAGTTTTGCTCATGGAGTCAGCAAGTAGATATAGCGGGAGGGAAGGATAATAATGCCTCTCTCTTAGACTTCGATGCTGGATTTTAGAACTGTTCCAACAGTGTGGTATTTTTATTTCATTTCATTGAACATAAATATTTTGATACTCTCTTTTACATTGTTAAAAACCTTCAACTATTGTTAATACAGAAACGTGTCGTGTGCACTACATTTGATACCTAGTTAGTTGTCGATTATTAACAATAAATATTGTTTCTTTTATATTTTTTTATTATCGGGAATCCAAGCCCCCATTTTGTTTACATTACGAAAAAAGTAGTCCGGTGAACATCGTCTCACGAAAAATAACTTGACAAAAACCCCGCCTCCATAAGCGCTTATACCCAATCAGAGTAAAGTATTTCTAATTATGTAAATCATATTAGAATTATATTGCTAAAAACCTTCAACTATTGTTAATACAGAAACGTGTCGTGTGCACTACATTTGATACCTACGTTTCTGTTCCTTTGTCAGTCCTCGACATGAATATTTTCATTTACTGGTCCGAATTAAATTCTTGCAGTTATTTTTACATAATTCTTTTAAAAAAATGAAAAAAATGACTGGTCCGAACAAAGTTTTACTGGTCTTGGGACGTTGGACCGGTTCTCATCCTGAGGACTTCTTTGCTATTTGTATGTGATAATTTATTGATATATAAAATGAAACAAATGAAAATACTAGTTAGAGTTACCTCCCTTAGACTACACTGTTTCATTATTTAACCTTTATTAAACATTTAACATTTTCATGAATAATTGTGAGAGCTATCGAATAAACTCATATATAGTTTTCCATTTGTTAAAATTATAATGTATCCTCATATTTAGAAAAAAAACATAAAATTGGAGAAGGGCGAGGGGAGGGCAACCAGATATGTTTTTGTTACTAACATATAATTTAATCTCCATTAAATTAATTATATTAATTAAGTACTGATTTCCGTGTTGTGACAAATACGATGTTCGGTTCGTCTGTGTCTCCAATTGCTTGTATTAGGGCTCGTGTCTTGTGTACATTATTTGTGTTTGCTAAAGCATAGTGGTGTCCAACTCATATTGACTTCTTTTTCTTCGTCTAGTGTACCCTATGTTTCCAGTTTCTCTGGATTTTCTTTTTATTTCATTGCCCCAACGGTATTCTGTAGCGTTTATTTCCATTGCAGCATACTTAATATAATGACTTTCATTATTAATGTAGTGTGTAGGGCGTTAGAGTGATGTTCTAGGTCCATTTTGTAATCTGAAAATTATCTGTATATCAAGTATTTTTCCTCGGTCAGAATGCTTAGGCTTAACGAATCACCAGTTGCAGCGGTTCCCCTTACTGTCTTTATAATGTAATATCAAAATGTGGTTTTACGAGCAAGTTTTGTCTGCGAAGGAGTGATTGTTCATTGATGCTTTCCACGTACTTACTTACAATTATCAGATTTTGTACAAGTGTCTATAGCTTTTATGTGCTTAGTCTGAGTAGGAATTACTTACCCCTACAGAGCACCTGAGTTCACTCCCGGTTTTTACTGGGGTTCGTGTCACTCGATCTTTAGTTTTAAGTGTATGTTCTGTAGATCGCTGTTTCTTTGTGCTGTCTGTTCTTCTTCGATATACGGATTTTGATTACTCCTGTGGTATCTTTTAAAAGTCCAGCCCAGCATGTGTGAATATACCAGTCCGGGACTTGTATTTCCAACGTCATATGTCGTGGTCTTTCATTTTGTGTTCAGAGAGTTAAGGCGAGAGGTGGTTGTTCCCTTAGTTGATATCGGTGGAATTGTTCAAGAAAGACTTTTCTTTTCATTGCTCTATTATATCATCGTCATAGAACCAATGCATAGCTGTTGATTTTCTCATTTTGGTGTTGACCGCCGGGATCATGGTCAACTAAAATAAGTCAAATTTTGATATATTTTTATTAAAAATTAACTTGTTGTTGCTGTAACCTTTATTAAAAACCTACATGTCCCGGTCCCTTCCTCATTCACTGGGTTTGTAACTAGTGGGGAAGGAACTGCTTACCCTTCCGGAGCACCTGAGTTCACCGCGGTTTTCATTGTGATTCGTGTTACTCGATCTTCAGTTTTATATGTATGTTTTGTAGATCGTTGTTTGTCCTTTTTCTTTTGGCCATTGTGTTGTCTGTTCTTCTTCGATATACGGATTCTGATTACCCCTTTGGTATTTTCAAACTCTTCTTAATCTAAATTATCAAATGGAATGTTGGATAAAATAATATATACCAATATCATTATCAGGTTGGGGTTTTCCAGAGATTTATTTAAAAAAAGAAAAATAACTCAATTCAAATATTTACTTGGATAAATATAGTTTAGTTAGAGTTGTCGTTCTTTCTCGACCTCTTTACCGAAGAAGTACGGACAACTGACAATACTAATAGCGGTTACAATAATAGATTGCAAAGGAAACATATTTAATGTGTTACCGGTATTTACAATGCTGTCAGTACAAGTATCATGGAATACATTCAAAATTCAAACAACACTCTACATTTTAAAATAATAACAATAATAATATATATAAAGCACTTCAAAATAACCATGCTTTGCATTGGGAGTTTGGTGTTTAACGCCACTTTCAACAATCTTTCAGTTATATCGTGGCGGTCGGTTTTGTTAATGGAGAAAACCCCACTGGCCGAAGATTACCACCGACTAGTACACCTAGCAATGGATGGATAAAATTATCATGAACCATCTGATGATTTAATTGGTATAACTAAGGTGTGTACCAATAACCCCACAACAAAGCGTGTTATTGGAAAGGATTGTCAACTGAAGACAGCGCCATCAGCTAACTGAAATTTCATTGAGAATTATGTCAGTTATGGTTAGAAATAATCCTACATCATCATGGTTACGAGGAATGGATAACGTTTGCTTAAGCAATATAATTGTAGCTGGTAGAAATAGAATGAAGCTGCCATTAGTTTGAGGAAAGGAAAAAGCCACAAATGAAGAATAAGAAAAAAGATCGAATGATTGACTGATGTTTTGGTGTTTAACGCCACTTTCAGCAATATTTCAGCTATATCATGGCCACCAGTTTTGGTGGTGGAGGAAGCCGGAGAGAACCGCCGACCCTGGGTAAGCAACTGGTAAACTTTATCACTTGCGGCTGCGAGTCGAGTGCATCCTTTTTTGCAATCTACAAAGCTGGGCGCGAACCTACGCCGTATTGGTGATAGGCTTGTATGAGCTGTTAGATCCAGCGACCTAACTCATTAAGCCAACCGGGCCCTCCCCCCCAAAAAAAATATTATGCAAAAAAGAGATAATGTTAAGAAATTAGAAAGGTAAGAAAGGGGAAAATATGATAAAAAATTGTGTTTTGGACGTTAATTAAATAGAGTCAAAATAAAACAAAGCTTGTAAATCTAAATCAGAGACAATTGAGTCCTTTAAATAAATGTTACAGGAAACTGAAGGGACTTATTTACGCTATTTGTGTTTGTTTTAGAATAGTGGTGTCCAACACATACTGTGTTGTGTTTTTTTATTTTGTTTCTGTTCGCATTGTGTCTTGTGTGCCTAATGTTGCCAGTTTCTGTGGCTTGTTCTTTTTTGTTTGCCACTTTGGTATTACTAACGTTTATTTGTAGGTGAACTCGTGCGTTCTATTGTGTTAAGCACCATCTCCGATATAGGAACATATCTTTGTTATGGACAGAAAGCTTAAACAGCATAAACAAAACGAACATACATGTCTCTAACAATTGGACACCAAAAAAACAAAACAAAAAACAAATAAACCGCAAAGGCAATTAATTGTTCTTTCCATGGAGACTAAGTTTTTCCAATTGATAATATACCTATCAAAATATACAATTTATTACATATTATTCATGAATATTTGATAAGGACCTTTTCTTCGAAAACGATTTTTGAACCACCCATCTTCCAAAAGGTCAGCAGATGGAAAAATACTTCTTGAGTTTTCATAATGAGAAAAGCAAAATCGAAAGAAAGTTTACACCATTTTACTATGAACAAAATATACATATATTTGTGAGCGAGTTCAATCCCGTCGAGGGAAGAATAAAATTTTGTCAGCTCAAATATCTAATTCTAACACTATTTGACTATTTGGTTTAATTTTCAGACGTATATAAATATTTAGTATTAACCTAGTATTTCAAGTAACATTTAGATTCAGTGGATCAGATGTATTGAATGGTTGTCACCTGCATAGATGTTTGTATAATATACTTTATTTCCTGTGACTGTATGATGAATTCTTCATCATGCTCTACAATATACTAAAAATTGCTGAGTTAGATTGCTGTCAAATTATGATATTAAATATATATGTAACCCCTACATACGCTTAGACACATGTCTTATGTCTATTTCTAGATTTTCCTTACGAGACAAGGCAACACTTCGACTTTTGAAGCTATATTTTATATAGCGGATGTGGTCTAGTGCTCTATGACGCTGAACATAAGGCTAAGAGATTGGTGCTGCAGAGTATCAATGGTGTGAGTTCAAATCCCGTCGATGGAAGAACAAAAAATTGTCAGCTCAAAGATCTAATTCTAACACTATTTGGTTTAATTTTCAGACATATATAAATATTTAGAATTAACCTAGTATTTCAAGTAACTTTGAGATCCAGTGTTTCAGATATATTGCATGGTTGTCACCTGCTTAGACGTTTGTATAATATACTTTATTTCATGTGACTGAATGATGAATACTTCATCGTTCTATACAATTTATAAAAAATGCTGAGTTAGATTGCTGTCAAATTATGATATTAAGTATATATGTACCATCTACATACGCTTAGACATATGTTTATTATAGGATTAAACGCTTCTTTTCAGGAGTTCATGCATGTGTACACGGTGCCGATGCAATCACAAAATGAATAAAAGTCCGAATTAGGACGTTTATGTAAAGTTTGTGAGTGCATCGGCACTGTTTACACATGTATGAGCTCCTGAAAAGAACTGTTTAATACTTATAATTCTTCCACGTGAATTTTTTCCATATTTTGATTATTAAACTGATTTTCAGGCTTGCTTTCAATCGGACACTATCGTGGTTTCCTGTCGGCGGCCGCCATATTGTTTATACTGGTTATACAAAAAGTTCATCGAGTTATGAACGAATCAAAAACAAACACGTGACACTGCTCTTGTCCAATCAAAAGGCACGAAAACGATATACATTAATTCTACAAAAATTATTGTTTATTACTCTTGCATTTATCCCAAATGTCGAATGTGTTCTACATGTGTATGTCATGTAGTGGTTACGGTTATGGTGTTTAACGCCACTTTCATTAATATTTCGGTTACATCGTGGCGATCAGCTTTATTGCTGGAAGAAACTGGAGAAAACCATCGACCTGTAGCAAGTCACTGACAAACTTCATCACATAATGTAGTATCAAGTACACCTCGCCATGAGCAGGATTCGAACTCACAACTTTCGTGGTGTTAGGCACTGATTGGATAGGTATTTGTAATTGGTTCTAACTTACGAACATGGAGGCCCCTAGGTCATGTAGGTCAAATATATTATAGTTGTATTATTAATATGTTTTTAAACTGCCAAGTAATGTGTATACCTGTCTTGTCATTTGAATATTAATAATCTACTCTTTGGTGACTCTAACCTCCCAGATTGTGAAAATGAAAGCAATTTCCTTCTAATTCAAGATTATATAATAAAATCTAAACGTTTTACCCCATAGAATATAAATTAATCTTGCTTTTATTTGTTGCATAATATTAGATTTGTCATTTTATTGTTCATTGTACAAATTGTCACTCCTTCACTTTGATATGTTTATTTAAACAAATGTGTGTATTATTAATGTGCATGTTTCATATCCATCTTATATGTATTTTTCTTTTCTTTTCTTTTTTTGTATCTGGGAGAAGAATTTATATAAGTGCTGCGTCACTTGTTTTCTGATCCTTATGTATGTACTATTGTTATAACTAATACAATTTATTCAATAAATATTGTTTACACTAATGTGTATATTTTTATTTTAAATAACCAATGCACTATTTGTATTGAATATATCTTGCTTAGATCAGATATTGTATTACAAACGTATGTAAATTGATACACAATCTTTATAAAAGTAAATAGACTTTGATTTTTCAACTGAACTTTGAGCCGCCTAACGTTATTTAAACGGACAAAATATAATTTAAATTACAACGTATTATTATTATCTGCTGTGTTGTATTTGTGTAACCCTATTGTTAGTCGTTTTCATGAATGTTATCTCGATTTTGCCTGGTCTTTGGATTCTGTCGTTAATTAAATAATCCGTTTACCTTGTGCATTCGGTACTATGTTGCCGATATTTCGTTACATTGGATTGATGTTGTCAAATATTATTTTCCATACTATTTGTGAATGCTTTATTCATTCATTTTCTTCGTAAGTCGTTGTTTTGTTGTTTGTTTCTATGTTTCTTGGTCCCACAAGAAAAAATCACAACCCAGCAAAATAAATATGTTGTTATTGAGTGTTTAACGCCACTTTTTGTTATATTTAAGCAACAGTTGGTTGCATCGGTAGGATCAGTCTTAACAAAATGCCGCTTCACTGTTTCCAGACCGAGCCACGAAAATCGGCACTCCCCACATAAATATCAGATATTTTGGAGAGGAAATCGTGCTTTAAGCATTTTGATTTTACGATAATAACCATGTTTTTATGTCTAGGAGTAAAGACCAATGGGTTCTTTCATACGTTGATTTGGAAGACCGGTGGATCTTCCACGAGTGGTAGAAATGTTATGTCTTTGCACAAGTGGAGCGCAGCGAAACGAGTGGAAAGACATAAAACATATCTTTCACGAGTGGAAGTTCCGACGATGTTCCATATCAACACACAAAAGTATCTATTTCTGCCGTAAACAACATTTGTTATCATATACACACACCTATGTATGGCTTTCATTGATCGATACTTCATTTACATATCAGGTGTTATTGTGCACTACGTCATAGTACGTGACTGTGAAATGTAGGCCATAGAGTATATTATGTTGCTTTACGATAAAAAGAGCTTTAATTAAATCAGGGTGACGTCATTTTAACAGCAATGTGACGTTACTTACTTTTTTAAAAATCTTAAAGTGGTTCTATATGTGCAATATCTGTATCTGAATTTAAATTGTGTATTCTAATTATAATGTATTTGAGTAACTTATTCTTTAGGAAAATAAAAGTAAATTTCTTTATCAAGGGACATATATGTCCCTAGCACAGTCTACCAACAAGGGACATATGTCCCTAGCGCAGTCAAAGGGTTATATAGTTTTCAAATCGTAATTTTACAAGAAAAAACAATTTTTTTTATTTTTTATGACTTGTTTTTAAAAATAACGGCGCGATCTGATTAGCCGAAAAGCTATGTCTCATTGCGTTGGAGATGAGGTCACGTGCACCGACCCTCAACGGGTCATCTCACACTGAAAACGGCCATTTATGGAAGACTAATAGGTTCTTACATACGTTCTTGAGAAAGACCTCATGATCTTCCACGAGTGACATATGGCAAAATCGCGGCTACTTTTTAATTCATGAGTTCATGAATATTCATGAGACTATTGTCACGTGAATTAATTTTTGAAAATATATTCATTACAAAAATGTGCTTGTATTCCCTTTAGGCACCTCAAATTCCTTTTGATCACGTGATTAGTTATTTTTATTTCAACCGGTGTCAAGATGCAGACAGGATTCTGTATGGAATATATATTTTTCCAGTATGTTTTACATACCTCAAGGGACCCTAGACATATATTCGTAGTCAGGACATCAAACTCATGGAAATTGAAAGCTGCTGGGAACCTTTGTTCTTTATTTATGGCAATTTTTGCATGTTTTTCCCGGATATTTAAGACCGGAAGTTTTACAATTTTGCATCGTATCAACAGTAACAGTTGTTTATTGTGTCTCTTTCAACGTTTTCTCTTGTGATTTTTTTACTCTTTGCATAGACATTGAAAGAATAATATTCATTTTTCTGATATCACTCAGGAACCACTGTTTTATATCAAAGTAAATTGAAATTTGGGAATTGAACTGAAAGCGGTGTCAGGGTAAATTTTCGCACATCGCAAATTGACCAGAAACTCTATTATTTCTAAAATAGCAATCTTTTGAAAAAATTGCCATTGAAATTGACCAGCGCATCGACGCCATTTAAAAAAAATGGCGACGTATGCAAATGAGGAAAACGGCCTGATTTTGCCATATGGATAGAAATTGTATGTCTTTTCGCGAGTGGAGCGCAGCGAAACGAGCGAAAAGAAACAATTTCTATCACGAGTGGAAGATCACCCGGGCTTTCCCAACAACGCATGTAAGTACGTATTTCTACCGTAAACCAGCAACTTTTACTATCGCGAACTCCTAGAGAACCCCGCAATAGGAATCATTCACCGCTTCTCCCGTTTGTAACTAATTTGCATAAATTATCAGATCAATATCATTGAGCATTATGAAATACACATCACATAAAATTGACTTTTGTGACACCGATTGATAAACTAAGTAGCTTTCTACTAACATTTGAGCTTTTCTCACTAATATTTTATTGAAAGTAAAGTATTTTCCTTCATGAGACACCCCATACATGGAATATGACGTGACACATACTTTGACGTCATTGAACTTAGAATAACGTCAAAGGTACAGAAATATAGGGTCTAACACCGGAAGAGGTGCAAGATAGTAAAATCTGTGACACCCGAGGGTAAGATTTAAATCGTATCGGACGAGGCTTGTCCGAGTCTGATACGATTTAAATCTTACCCGAGGGTGTCGCAGATTTTACCATCTTGCACCTTTTACGGTGTTTGACTCTTGTTCTCACCCCTTTCTACCGTGTCAATGTTTGTTTACTTTTTGTGTAGTATTGGCGCATTAATTTGCGAACCGTATCACAGGACCAAAATGCCAAGTAATAAAATAAAACAAGATTTTCATTTTACAGCTTTAAAGAGGTTCAAAATAATAAAGTTAACAAACTTGTGATAGATTCTACAATAACAAAATCTTACACCTTTTTCTCATCTTTTTCTATCGTGTCAATATTTGTTTACGTTGAGAAAATATAGAGTGCTCTCCCTTGTTCGGTAACTAACGTATCTAACGTAAGTAAAAAAAAATGACCTCCCTTTTCACCAACGTCAAACAACTTTTTTACAGGCATTTATCGCGGTTGTAGTAGCATTTATATAATATATTTATAAAATACATTGTATTTTATTGTGAAATACATTTAAAATACTGCCAAGACACCATAAATCGACAATTTAATTCAACAAGTCAATGGAAAACAATTTTGCGGGGAAAACGGCGTGTAGCTTGTCTTACCCTGGAGCCGGGGTAAGATAGAAAAATCTTTTTCACCTAAATTAATGGACTACTTTATCCAAGGGGTGAGAAAAGAACATCTAGAAATACGAAAATATGAAAATAAAAGACACACATCTATTTAATACGGTTTGAGTCTGTATTTGAAAAAAAATCCGTAATATATCTGTTATTCAGTTATCAGACAGGGTATATAATGTGACATTCCCGGCTTAGGATATATATTTAAACAATTTTGTTCTTGTTAGAGGCGTCCTGAATGGATGTCACAACGAGCAAAAACCCGAAAACGGCCATTTACGGAAGAATAATAGGTTCTTTCATATGTTGATAGCGAGCATCGCAAGATGCAAGCTAAACAGCAACATGTGTGTAAGGAGATGAATCAATATACTAACACTACCAACCGGGAGTGGTTTTTAAGTTTCAGCATAGAATGGACAATCGGAGCGAATGACCGTACAGCTTCTTTACATGAAACGATTAATTTATTTAAAAAAATGACAATCGCTATAGTTTACATCACACAAGTATTGCTACGTCAGGTCATTCATTTCATGATCGCTGTCACTGACACTGTTTAGAGTAAATAATCATTGCCTTGTGTTTCTCAAGTTGGTGGCGATTTACAGTTGGTTGCCGAATAATTGTTTATGTATTGAACGGTGCAGTTCCCAGCAATGTGAAAAGAATGACTTTATATTTAAAATTAGTAAGATAAATCTCGAGTACGTTGAGATTTTCCTTACGGAGATTCCGCAATGTTTACAAAGAGGTCACTGGGGTTTTCTCGCATTCCTAACCTATGACGTCACGAAAATAAGTTCCTACTAAAGTACATCTTGTATCACATACAACATTTTGTATCACATAGGTTGTATCTATTAGCAAAATAGATCTATTTCTATCTTAAGGTTAGATAAATTATCATTACAGAAGTACAGGAAACAGCCTTTTCATTTGAATAAAAAATAACTATCCAGTTTAAAAATGACACACAAAATTAGAAAGGAAACCGTACAGCTTCTTTACATGAAACATTTAATTTATTTAAAAAATGGACAATCGTTAGACCTTCTTGTTTCGCCCCTAAAGCTGTCGTCACACGATTTCGTTGATCAAAAGGAGTATAAAGATGATTTTTTAAAAACAATATTGATTCAGTTGACAACCCGTTTAAATACATTTTTGTACACATGAGACAGAAAAAAACATTCAAAGTCTTGTCGTTTGTGTTATTCAAAAATATCGTCTGCTATGATCTAGCTTTACAAGACACAATGACGAAAGGAGCGAAAAAAAAATATAAAAGAAAACTGCTTTAAATCAGTGAAAGTGTTAAAACGTAACTGCTATCTTAACAGCATATCTATGATTTTCTCTTTAATTCTAAATCTACCTATCAAGTGCCCTTCCGTGCAAAAAACGTTGCATTTTTCTGCGATACGCCTAGTTTGCAGCTATAAGCCTACAAATCGACAATGTGTGGCCATGTATGGAGTACTACAAACGGTTTAAGTTAACTTATATTTTATAGGCAGTAGACGAGTAGAACATGGACAAAAATTATAAGAGCGATTACCAGCCTTTTCATTTTGTTTTACCAAAACATAACATATTTCGGACAAAACATGACTTCAAAGTTTGAAATATATTAGCAGGGGCTCCCAAATGCCCTTGAAATCTGGTATGTGCCACCATAATTACTGATATTCCTAATAATACTGAAGTTAATACAATTGTGAGTGTGGGCTACCAAACCTACTGTAACGTTAAATCTAGCTGCAGAACCGTAGCTCTTTATCATGGTCCTTTGTTTTGTCCACAAAAGTAAAAAAAAATATCCAAAGACTTATAGGAGCTACGGATCCTCAGCCACGTTAAATCTAGCTACAAAACCGTTGACCTTTAGGTCCTCTTTGCTTTTTTCGGGGTCCGCCCTATCAGAAAATTTCACAAAGACCTAAAGAGCTATGGTTCCGCAGCTACATTAAATCCTGCTCTTAAATATATGTAGGATGGACAGGTTGAGGTTCGGACATACCCAATGACTCAGACTGTTGTCTAATATGTACGTCTTTCTGTGAGAAATTTTGAAAACGCAATCAATAAATCATACACACACACACACACCGTACAACCGCATTGTATCTTCTTTCTCATCCAGTGTAGAACAGGAGTCGTCGCCGATTGTTTTAAGTTCTGCGGGACTAGGCATGCCAGGCACACACAGCTGATGTCCCCAAGACTATGTACAACTAAAAACTTCACTACGACACAGTTAAAAATATCTACACTGGTTGGCGTGGCTAACCTGTTGTTGGAGGTTAGCCCTGAACTCCTCTATGGAGCTGGCCCAAACTGTGGTGTCTGGTAGGTGGTTTCATTCTCGTCACAGCCCTGTTCTTTTGAAGGTGTTTCTGAGAGTATCATAATTGGACCTCTCCTGGAAGAACCTATGCTGACCTCTGGTTCTGCTGTCACTAGGTCTGAGGTATAAGTCTCGGTCGATGTCCACGAGGTGATGCTGGATCTTATACACAATAATGAGTCTGCTTATCCTCCTCCGTTGTTCTAAAGTCTGCCACTTAAGTGATGCTAATATGCTTGTCACACATTCTGGTGTTCTGCTGGTGTAATCATTTACGACGAAGCGGGCAGCTCTTCTGTGTACATTTTCTAATGTTTGTATAAGGGTTTGGGTGTTGGGATCACAAACCATTGCTTCGTATTCAAGGGTTGGTAGTAGGATCGTGAGGTAACTGGTTTCTCTTACTTGTTTCATTTTGATCAACTACCGATTGGTCCGATCAAATTGTTTTGCTTACAACAAGAGAAGTGGATCAGCGGGGGTAAGACATCATGTTCGATATTTTATGCCTTTTCTGTCGGAGTAATGAATTGATTTGTGCGTGAAAAGGATGATGTTTCTTTTTGAAAACTATTATCTGTGGACCAAGGATTTATATAAATCCTTGGGTGGACCCACATTTTTACAAATAATCATGTCAAAATTTAATGTTTTGAACTTTCATCATTTATTTTACAAAACATGTACATAAACACATACGAGATCTATGTGTAAATTACGTATTTCAGCCCATAAATTAAACACATGTATAGAAGTTGCGCGTTATAATAAGACTCCTAGAAATGAACGTTTCTGCAAAAAATGTAATACCGGTGAGATAGAAGATGAAATGCATTGTTGTCACTTTTATGCAATCATTTTGAAACTGATAGGAAAAATATATTAGATTTAGTGGCGGGTGAAGTTAAAAATTTCCAAACACTCAGTTGTGAGAACAAATATTTGTTTTTACTGAATAATTAAAATATCTCAATACTTAATACAGTGGGCAAATTTATCAAAGATAATTTGTATTAATGACAGCAATCTAGCATCAAATACAACATGGTTACTGTTTATTACTTTTAATGTGTTGTGATAAATATGTCATTGTGTAGCTTTACTCTATATAATTATGATTCTTTCTTTGTATGTTTATACTTTTAATGCCCTTATGGGACCCATGATTTGGAAATAAAACATCTTGTATCATACGAGCAACACACCCCCGGATGAAAAGGATACTTTTTTTAAATGATAGACGTTTGACTCATCACAGTCTCTTGAAGTTTCAAAATAATAATAAAAATAAGAAAAAATATATTTTTCTTATTTTTGTTATATTTGGAACTTCAGATGAATGTGGACTCGTAATCATAGACTAGTAAAATACATGTACATGTCTATGCGTAGATGCGATGCTCGCCTGTAGGCTGTGCTTAATCCATATTAAGGAAGACCGGTGGATCTTCCACGAGTGATAGCAATTTGATATCTATTCACGAGTGGAGCGCAGCGGAACGAGTGGAAAGATATAAAAAAATTATATCACGAGTGGAAGATCCGGCGATGTTCCATATCAACACATAAAAGTACCTATTTCTTCCGTAAACAACGTTTGTTTTCATATACACACACTTATGTATGGCTTTCATTGATCGATACCTAATTTATATATCAGGTATTATTGTGCACTACGTCATAGTACGTGACTGAGAAATGTAGGCCATAGAGTACATTATGTTGCTTTACGATAAAAAAAAAAGCTTTAATTAATCTTTTGACTGCGACGTTTCGTGTATAACCGTAACGTCGTGTGCGGTATTATTCCTGATGTTATGACCCTTTCATCAGGGTGACGTCATTTTAACAACAATGTGACGTTACTTATCGTTTTTTTTTAATTCCAAGTGGTTCTATGTGTACAATATATGTATCTGACCTTAAATTGTGTAATCTAATTACAGTGTATTTGAGTGCACATGAACTCGTCTTAACTCGGTCGTCTCAACCCGAAAACGGTCATTTACCGAAGAATAAATTGTTTACATACAAATAAAATTGAGTAATGTTTTGTAGATCATTGTTTGTCCGTTTTCTTTAGGCCATTGTATTAAATGACTGTCTTCGATGTCCAACTTCTGATCACCCCTTTAGTATCTTCAAACTTATTTTGTTTAAGGATGGCGTTGATGTAAATGCAACTACCATACGATTGAGGGCATAAGACCTCTATGTTAATGTTCCAGACCAAATCCGTATTTGGACCATGCGCGTATGGTCCGCACCAAATCCGTATACTCATATGGTCGGACCATACGCGTATGGTCATCAACGAGTTAGACCAAATCGGTATTTAGACCATATGCGTATCAAACGAAGAAGGCGATTTTGAAGGAAATATATAATAT
>MJUT01022383.1:0-12565 GCA_002080005.1 Gigantidas platifrons
ATCTTAGTAGATTTTGGAATGTTGTTTCGGCCCTCCATCAGGCATAGGCAATCTTAGTAGATTTTGGAATGCTGTTTAGGCCCTCCATCAGGCATAGGCAATCTTAGTAGATTTTGGAATGTTGTTCTGGCCCTTTCCTTTACTTGCTCCCAAAGACCTTTAAATTATTTGCCTTTCAAATCGCTTGAAGATGAGCGTACCTGATGATGGCTATTTCAGTTACACGTCGTGCTCACTGAATTCGACATCTACCTTTTATTACATTCAATGAAATGATAATGATATACTGTTTGCTGGAGTTTTATACTGCTAGCACACTGGAACAACAGTCCGCAGTTTAGACATGTCGATTCACTCAGACACATTATCCTGATTCCAGCCAACTAGTATTTGATCTTTTTATTTAATGCTGCGTGTCTGGTGGAGAAGCATAACATACCGATTTTTATTTTCTTTTGTTTGACCCGACTGGAGCTCGAACCCACGAAATACTGGTTTGACCTGACTGGAGCTCGAACCCACGAAATACTGGTTTGACCCGACTGGAGCTCGAACCCACGAAATACTGGTTTGACCCGACTGGAGCTCGAACCCACGAAATACTGGTTTGACCCGACTGGAGCTCGAACCCACGAAATACTGGTTTGACCTGACTGGAGCTCGAACCCACGAAATACTGGTTTGACCTGACTGGAGCTCGAACCCACGAAATACTGGTTTGACCCGACTGGAGCTCGAACCCACGAAATATTGGTTTGACCCGACTGGAGCTTGAACCCACGAAATACTGGTTTGACCTGACTGGAGCTCGAACCCACGAAATACTGGTTTGACCCGACTGGAGCTCGAACCCACGAAATACTGGTTTGACCTGACTGGAGCTCGAACCCACGAAATATTGGTTTGACCCGACTGGAGGTCGAACCCACGAAATGTCGCACTCGATGCGACCGCTCTGACCATTACCGATGTACTTTGTATTATAAGAACATATATGTCATATATAGACTGTAAACATATTGACATGGGAAAGAACAGATGTATATGTTACGGGATGTGCCATTAATACACTATTTTAAGATGAATCAGTCAAACTCGTGTGCTTTACATAATGTTACTGCATTGTTGTATGTTTTGTCAGCTGAAAGTCTAATATGCTTGATGTGATAGTCTGTCAATTATGCAACAATACAGGGATTTTGGATTACCTATAGACCCTTGTAACGTGTATGTCGTTATAAGTCATCACATTCCCCCCTTTGGCTCATCTTAGCAAGATACAGACGACTTAAAACAATGTGGTTTCACATAACAGACAAGACAAATTAGAGACCTTTGTAAATCTTTTTCTGTTCGAGAACCTCTGTACTTTTTTATTTTAAATTAATAGTCAACGATAAAAAAAAATGACATAAAGACAGAAAGAACTTCCTTTATATCATCTTTTAACAACACCGTATGTCGCCATTTTCATTATTTATCTTTTCAAATAGCAAACATCTAAGACTGTAAGTGGTCATTATCACTAAATATAACAGACATCAATCGACAATTCTTAAGTCATTTAAGATGAATGTCTACCTAATTCAGTGACTTTCTATTCATTATTTATAAATACCGTCAAACTTGCCTTAACGGACACCTGTATATAGCAAATCATTGTCTATAACGGGCAGTCTAATTTTTTCCATTAATGTATAGTGCATATAATTTTAATTTGTATATAAAGCGCAACTGCTCATAAAGGCCAAATTTTCAGTTCCCTTGAGTGGCTTTTATATACAGGTTTGAATTTGTATTTAATGAAAGGTAAAGAGAGATAACTCTTTAATTTATAATTACTACTTAAGCTTTGCAGATTTACTTCCCTTTACTGTACTTTTGTAAAACGAAATAACTATCGTGATAATGAATTTCTCTACAATCAAAATAGTTTTGAAAAAAGGTATGTCAATAGTGAATACCAGGTAAGTTTTCTTGGCAACTTTTATTGAAACATATTTCAAATATATACCATCCTATCTTTACAGAACCCCCTCCCAGAGGGTGTGCCGGGGTAGAATAGGCACCAGGTTTCTCCGTCCTAGAGGCACTAGTCCTCTAAAAGGGTCATCTCCGCGGGAACCCGGGGTATAGAAATGGGACCGAGAGCTTCTTCGGCTTGAAGGAGCGTCCGTCGGTTGTGCGGGATGTAGAAATTCACAGCCAACCGTCCTTCGGATGAGACGTAAATAAAACCGAGGTCCCGTGTTGAGAGATTGTCGCCCTCTTCGCACGTTAAAGAACCCAGTGTAACAGCTCACTATGAGCATTATGCTCATGATGAGTGGTCCATAAGAGACCTGTTGCACTGGCTAAATTATCCGTCCCTACCCATCACATTTTCTTGTTTCGAGTCTCGTGGCGTTTAAATTATTCTCGTCCTGAATATAGCTGAAAAATTGCTCGCTGGACGTTAAACACCAACCAATCAATCAATCTTTACAGGGAGTTCAAGATTTTTAATACGTCACACTTTGTCACCTGACAATTTAGTGAGTTGTAATTATACCATCTAATCTTTACAAACTCAGTCACTGAAGAAGGTCATTTGTTGATCGAAAATTGTTTCAATATATTTTTTGTAACATCTTTACCGGTATCGCTGTACAATCTTCTAGACTTCTATATATATATATGCAAGCAGTGCCTATCATCACTAAAGTTGTGAGTTTACGATTTTAAGGAGCTTTAAACATTTTAAAAAGATTTTAAAAATTAAAAAAAAAAAAGATTGATTTATATATAATTATATATATTATATAATTATATATANATTTATTTTTTGTGTGCATCTACTCCTTAAAATCGTAAACTCGCAACTTTAGTGGTGATCGGCACTGCTTGCATATGTAGTTGTAAACCTAACTACCATATGATCACGAGGACGACGGTTATTTTAAGGAATTGGCTATGACAATCCTTAATGTCGATCTGCGTAATTTGTATATTGTGATTAGAACCAAGCATTTGTTAGTTGTATACCACTAAATTCCAGAGAATATTCGATGGTTTCTCTAAGATTGGCACTAAGGTTTTTTTTTGTGAATATTAATTACAGTGATTAAAAATATAAAAAATAATAATAAATAATCGTATGTATTTATATATTCATAGGTAAGTGACACAATTGCAATCGAATATGAAATTATCCAATCAACAAGAAAATAAATACAGATGAAGTACTCATACAAATACCGTCATCATTGTGCTCAACATCACATTATGATGCTACAAATACAGAGAAAAAAACACCCACAAAGCACACATTATGTTAACAGCGAGAAAACTAAACAATTTGGTAAAGTTTGAATTGTAGTGAGTGATTGTTGTTTAACGCCAACTCAGCAATTTTTCAACTATATCCTGGCGAGAAGAAGTTAATTTTCAATAGTTTGATGATGAGGTCCGCTTTGTACTAGACCAATACGCTTAGTTGGATTTTTTTTATAGTGCTAGCTCACTGAAACAACAGTCCGCGGATAGACATGTGGCGACACTCGGACACATTATCCTGATTCCGAGCCAACCTGTTTTTGATCTTTCTGCTTAATGAAGCGTGCTTAGCTGAGAGGCAACAAATACCAATTTTATAATCTTTGGTTTGACCCGAGCGGGGCGCGAACCCACGATCTACCGCACTCGAGGCGAGCACGCTTACCATTACGCCACCGATGCGGTTAAAAGTTTTAATTGGAGTGACTAATTGGATGGACTGTATACACACATGTTTTAGAAAATAGTATCTAAAAATTGAAAGTTGAAAGAGGGTAAACATTTAATCCTCTGCCACGAACAATAAGCCCAGAACTGTATAAAATAAGAGTATAAACACTAAGCAGGAGGAAATGTTTTATCAATACCAGACTGCACGAAAGTCAAATAACAACAAAGGATATTGATGTAAATGAACATGACAGATTATCCACTTTACACTTAGGCACAAATTACAAAAAATTGAATTGAAGTAAAGGAACAACCTGTTTATTGCTGTTTTACAGTTCCCAATTAAAACTGCACCAAATTCAATTTGTCCAAAAATAACCTTTCGATCGATGAAACGCGGTGAGTTAATTGCCTTTTCTCGTGCTTTCTATTGGATTTTTAAAAGGGTGATCCCGATGTTTGTCAGACATTCTACAATCTCAACAATTTAATTGATTTATTTACAAATATCGCGGGCGATATAATTTTTGATTTTTTAAAAAGAAATTGATTCATATGATAACATATAAATGTATACCATAAGTTCTAAATAATATGTTTTTTCCTTTTAATTTTTCTTTTATTTGTATATATAACACAACTGTTTTGTAAACAAATGTTTTATTTCTAAGAGTCTGGTAGATGTTGAAATGTATATGTAAAATTACTTCACGCCACGATATGGCCGAAATACTGCTAAAGTTGACGTTAAACACCAATCAATCAATCAATAATATGGGACGAAGTCCCAACTATGGTAGAGATAGCAATATTTTGATTCCAGATCCATATCATTAATGGATTAAATTCCTTGCACCGGAAATGACGCACCGGAAACCAATGCAGGGTTACTGCTGCAGAAATTCGGATGCGCAGTAATCTGGAACTACTTCCGGTTATGAATGTTAAAAAAATACTCAAAATCGCAGTGTGTTCTAGCCCTTTAAGCATATACCATGGGACTGACAATATCATTAAACATAGTTTCATTTCTTCCTCCTGTCCGAAATAATATTTTCTATGAAATTAAGATGTCGAGTACCGGATTATACAATATCGGACTGGGTGCACAGTCTACAGGAGGGGGGCAGGTCCCCGTTTTGGCGGAAAACCTTTAAAAATGACGGAAAATTTGGGTTTGGGTCCCTCTATTTGTCCCTCTTTTGAGAAAGTCTGGATCCGCCCCCGGTCTACTTTGGAAAAAAAAATTATCGGTCCATATATCCGAGTTAATATTGTTTGGAAACAAAATATTGGACTTCGTCCCAAATTAGGTAACATCTATTATCATATTAAAAGGGCGTTACAGATTATAAGATACCGGTATATAATACATTTTTGCACAAACTTAAATCATTATTAAAGCAGAAATTACAGTAACTTTACCTACTACGGTACATGTAAGACATCTTAAAACCGAATTTGTTTAATAACTATATTTTATACAAAACGACATAATTATTCTTCACGAGGAACCGCATTTTTTCCACGTAATATACAATTGGACAATATAACGAGGATTCATATAGAGTTACATATTTTCCTCTCATCTCATTCAGGTCTTATACTACATGCTGGAGCGTCATGGTCGTGATAGTACAGTATATACGGTAATTGGATATCAGAGCTTGGTAGATACCCTATGTTCGTTACAAGAAATATACGCATTTTTAAATACTGGTTAAAATTGATGAATACAGATAATTGTATATTAAATGGTTGTTATAATTATTTATATGATATGTGTTTAAAAAATCCAAATGATGCAAATAATTGGGTGTGCTGTGTACGTAATGAATTATGTCGTATTGGTTTTAACAATTTGTGGCATGCACACCAATCTTTATGTAAAGAGCATCTTGTAATTATCAAACAGAGAATGTATGATATAGCTAAGCAAGAGTTTGACGAAATTTTGCATACATCAACTAAGTGTAACTTATATCAGTATCTTGTACCTACATTTTATATACAAACATATTTAACTAAACCTATACCTGAATTGTATAAGAAATATATAATTAAAATGAAACTATCATCACATATAGTGTAGCGGCTAACATAAAAAATTCACCAAAATATTTCACTTGTGGAGACAAGCATGAAATTTGGCACAAATATCTGTCAGATAATACTGTTTCTAAAATCATCGTTGGCCATCGCGATTTCCACCATTTTCAAGATGGCTGCCGCTAAAACAAAATGGCAACATTTTCATACTGACTGGCTTCACGTACTTTCTATTTACTGTCATATTTATCATTGGTTGGCCGTTTTGTGGTATATTTTTGTATAACTAAGCTTTGTACAAGATATTTAAATCATCCTGCTTAAAAAAAAGGCAAAATGACTTTCTTATAACGCATTTCAGGTCTGAAATATATCGATTTCTACTTGTGAATTAATAAAAGAGTAAATTGCAAACACTACCATGGCACAATGGTGCAATTTATTACCGTGAAACTCGGCATGGGGTTCAGTGTTAGCTTTGTTTTACAAATAAAACAAAGTCTCCCAAATACATCACGATCCGCCCCGTAGAAGGTCGTGATGTCGTATCCGAATTGACGGAGTGTGCCAACGCGGGAGAGCCGAGCCAAGAGGGACCGGGCTTTAGTCCCTCGGATGGTGTACAGATCGCACGGGAGTTGAACAACACTGGATGAACGATCGGACTGGGTGTAGGAATTCCATCATCGAACCCAGTTGTATCCCATACAAAAAAGTGTGTAAGTTGTAGGTGGTAAAAGGATAATCCCTCGGCCTTTCAACTTAATATATTTCAGATATCGTCTATAATATATTACCAATCCATTTCTTTATTCAATTGTTTTTGTCTATTTGTTTTTCATATTTTTGTTTTTGATTATTGGTTACTATGTCGAAAAGAATTCGGCTTTCTTTGTCTGCTCAGGAGAAGCAGAGCACAGATTGGTTGCAGTGTTTTATTTGTCAGGAAGACAAACATGAGGCACTCAAATCACCTCCAATGAAAATTGATTTGGCAAAATCAGGACACAAAACCTTGTCAAAAAATATTCCCAAGTTTGCCAAGATCAACGAAATGCCAATTCCTCTCGATATACGTCGAATCGACGAAGGAGATGGAATAGAGGCTGCTTTGATAAAAAACGAGGCAAAATATCATGAGTCATGCAGGCTGATGTTCAATAACACAAAACTTCAAAGAGCCCAAAAGAGACATCAGCCTCCCGGTACGAGCCTTTCCGATGTACCATCGTCATTCAAATTTACAAGGAAAAGTTCGACTGCACCAACAGAAGAGCGATCATTACATCTTGAAGAATGTTTCATCTGTGAGAAACAAGCATTGCGTTCTGAACTCCATGAAGCTATGACGATGCAACTCAACACAAGACTCCATCAGTGTGCACAGAACTTGCAAGATCAAAAACTTTTGGCAAAATTAAGCGCAGGAGATGTTGTGGCACAAGAGCTAAAGTATCATGGGGCATGTCTAACATCGTTGTACAACAAGGAAAGAGCCCATCTAAGGATGACACAATGGATGACAGAAGATGCAGACGCCGAAGGTGAAATCAATCAGATTGTTTTTGCGGAGTTAGTGACTCACGTAGAGGAAACACAATGCGGAAGCACAGGAGGTGTGGTATTTAAACTAGCTGACCTGTGCAATTTATATGAATCCAGACTTAAACAGTTTGAAACTAATTCGACATTCAACAGAACACGTCTGAAAAATAAATTGCTGTCGAAAATCCCAGAGCTAAAACCATTTCACGAAGGACGAGAGGTTTTACTGGTTTTGGAAAAAGATATTGGACCAGCACTTGTGACTATACTGATGCCATGCATCTTGCTAAAGCAAGTGAAATAGTCCGCAGAGAAATATTCGCTGAACAAAATAAATTCTCTGGTCATTGTGATAGAGATTCTGTCATTGATTCTGTTCCACGTTGTTTAGTTGAACTCGTGTCAATGATTGAGCACGGACCTGATATTAAGTCTCAAATAGAAAATGGTCTAGCAAAGTCAGATTTTGCTATAGCACAACTTTTGTACTTCAACCGTCACAAAAAGGGACCAAAAACACAAGTGAACACTCGAGACATTCAAGTGACCGCGAATCACCTTTTGCTGTATATGTAGGTCTTCTCTTGTATGCAAAGACAAGAAAGCGGCAACTGATAGACGCCCTATTTCAGCATGGCATTTGCATCTCATATGACCGAGTGTTGGAAATATCTACTCAACTTGGGGAATCTGTTCTTAGTCAATTTATGGAAGATGGTGTTGTTTGTCCAGCCATTTTGCAAAAAGGTTTATTCACAACGTCTGCAGTTGACAACATAGATCACAATCCTTCTGCAACAACTTCATTTCATGGCACCAGTATATCTGTTTTTCAGCATCCAGTTTCGTCAACATTCTCTGATTCCCGAACGATTGAATTCAAAGGTCAAAAGCCAAAGTCAAAAGCTATCAGCTGTCTCCCCGAAACATACACAAATGTAAAACCAGCATTCTTGAAATCAAAGCCAAATCCACCGATCCTACAAACACCAATGAGCATGTCTGATCTCGACTATCTCGTTCGAAACCTCCGCCTTGAGTATGAGTGGCTTCAATTTGTAAGTTTAACCAATGAAGTGTTAGATGTTGAGACAGTGTCATGGTCAGGATATCATTCGTCGAAAGGGAGAGGACCACACGTTAACATCATCATTTCATCATTGATGCCGCTATTGCAAGAACAAGCTCATTCAGTAGCCACAATAAAGCATGCCATGGATAAAGTGAAGAAGGTAACATCCTTTTTAAATCCAAGACAAACGCCTGTGATGGCTTGTGACCAACCTTTATTTGTTCTTGCCAAACAGATACAATGGGAATGGCCGGACATTTATGGTGAGGATAGATTTGTTGTTATGTTTGGTGGGTTGCATATTGAAATGGCAGCTTTTAAAAGGAACGGGGTGGGTAACAGCATTATCTGAAGCTGACATTGCATCTCTTGGAACTGCCGAGTCCTCCCTCACATTTTCTAACCTTGCTAAAACAAGGCAAGCGCATCAGATTACTGCCTGTTGTTTGTATGACTTGATAACAAAGGCATACCAACATGCAACTGACCACGCTAATCCTGATGACATCGAAATAAGTGATATATTTTCTTGGTGTTTCGAACAAGAAAAAACGATTCCCCAATTTCAATTTTGGAATACTATCCTAAATTTGGAACTCCTTGTCCTTTCGTTTGTCAGGTCGTACAGAGAATCAGATTTCAAGCTATACAAGGAATCTTTATCATCTCTAATTCCATATTTTTTTGCCCTGGATCACATCAATTATGCTCAATGGCTACCGATTCACCTTCGGGATATGCTTGCATTACAAAGAAAACACCCGGAAATATACGCAGAATTTGATAAAGGACACTTTACTGTTAGAAAGACTGATAGCAAGTTTTCCAACATTGCCATTGACCAAGTCCATGAGCAAAACAATGCTATTGTAAAAGGTGATGGTGGCGCAATAGGCTTAACTGAAGATCCAGCTGCGTTAAGGCGTTGGATGGTGGCTGAGCCAGAAATCAGCAGACTAATTGATGAGTTCACAGGAATATGTGGGAATGTTCACGAGAAGAAACAAAAACACCATGAGGAAACCCATGCTGCTCAGAAGGATTTTTATGCGAAAGTTAATCGGCTTCTGGTAACCATTTCGGAAATGGGAAATCCTTTTGAAGAAGAGTCACCAGATTTGTATAGTTTGGATACCAAAGATGTTGTCGAAAGTGGAATCGCAGATGAATTTTGAAATTAGCAGACAAGGGAAGAGATCAATATAGGACATTCCTTTCAAGAATGCGTGATGGTGATAATCCAGGCTTTTATAAACCTCTTACGAAGAATAAATATCGCCTGTTTAACACTAAACAAAAATCTGAATCTTCAAAGTCAAAGTTGGCAAATTTAAAAGATGACTGTAACCTTTTTTCCAGGCTTTTCATTTCCTGTCAGAGTAGGCAATGTGATTTACAAGAATTTTTCGAACATGAAAATCAGAAATTTCCGCCCTCACTATCACAAAATGGCTCGTTGAATACTGGTGTAAAATCACAGTTGATGTCTATATTGGAAACTGGTCATGAGATGCCAAATAGTGTACCAACGGTTGATTCATTGGTTATTGACGGTGCGTCATTAGTCTATTCGAAACAACCTGGACAAAGTCGGACCTTTGATGATTATGCCAATGACATTATCCTTCCGCACATCAAATCTCTTGCACAAAGCCATTTGAGGGTTGATGTTGTCTTCGATGTTTACTATGACGATAGTCTAAAGGGTGAAATTAGAAGAAAGCGCGGCATAGGATCTAGACGAAAAGTGACCGGAAACACTAGACCACCAAAGTCATGGAACACTTTTCTTCGGTGTGACGAAAACAAAACCGAACTTTTTGGTTTTTTAGCAGACAAAATTGTATCCATGAATACAGATGCACCAATTATCGGAAGACAATGTTGTCAGCAACAAAACTATAGATACCGACTGTATAGCACCTTGCACCCATGATGAAGCTGACACTCGTATGTTTCTGCATGGAAAACATGCAGCAATAGGTGGTAGCAAGTCGATTAACATAGTAAGTTCTGATACAGATGTTGTTGTTATAGGTGTGGCTGTGTTTGATGTTCTGAATGTGGATCACTTATGGATGACTTTTGGAAAAGGCAAAGATTTGCGATGGATACCAATTCATGATATTGTTAGATCGCTAGGTCCTAGGTCGAAAGCATTACCCTTCTTTCATGCATTCACAGGTTGTGATACCGTGTCTGCATTTGTTGGAAAGGGTAAAAAGACAGCATGGCAGGCCTGGAATGTGTTTGAGAATGAAACAGAAGTATTCCATTGCTTAAGTTCTCCATGTGACAATTTGACACAAAGTGAAATCGGTGTACTCGAAGAATTTGTTGTCATCATGTACGACCGGTCCAGCATTACCAATAAAGTAAATGACGCGCGCCTTGACCTTTTTGCCTGTAAACAGCGCCCCTATAATGGCATTCCTCCCTCAAGAGCTGCTCTTGTTGAGCATATCAAAAGATCGGTCTTGCAAGCAGGACATACTTGGGAGCAGTCGCTATGTAAGTCGCAAACTTTACCATCACCTTCCAGGTGGGGTTGGGAAAAAGATAGCGGAGTTTCGGTCCCACACTGGACATCATTGGCACCAATAGCAGAATCATGTCAAGAACTACTTAAATGTGGGTGTAGAATAAGTTGTTCTGGCAATTGCAAATGTTTCCGGTCAGGATTACCTTGTACTGCTCTATGCAGCTGTAACTGCTCTGAATATTAGGTCTTTTGCATCCTATAAAACCACTACAGTCTGTATTTTGGTGCATGCGCAGTGCACGTATATATGAAATGATACTTTAATCGTATGCTAGGCCACTTTTTGATTGATTATTTTAAAGGAAATTGAAATGTTGCAAAAAAAACCTTGAAAATACCAGATAAAAGTAATGAAAATTGACGGCATTTTGAAAATCGTGGCGGCCATTTTGAAAATGGCCGAAACTTGAATGGCCAACGATATTTCCTAATCAGGTACTAGACAAGGAACCTTCATGCCAAATTTGGTGCTTGTCTCACCAAGTGAAATATTTTACCAACTATCCGCTCCACTAATAACCTTGCTATTGAACAAGGAAGGTATTATAATGTAAATAGAAACAATAGAAATTGTAAATTTTGTATAGATGATATGGAAGATGAAATGCATTTTATTTTACTTTGTCCTATGTATACTAATTTGCGATGTAATCTCATAAAGCCATATTATTGGAGAAAACCATCAGTTTTCAAACTATTACAATTATTTAACATAACAAATGTGAAACAATTATGTAATTTAGGTAAATATATTTGCCGTGCATTAAACTTAGAGCTGACACTCTGTAGCTTTTGCATTTTTAATTTGTATTTTCAACTGACTGTTTAATGTAGTCTACAGTTTTACACTATAATCTGTATTGAATTTGTAATGTTTTGTGTGGACTTATGATATATATTTTTGTGTGATATTTTGTATGTGCTTTGTCTTATTTATGATCAGTATAATTGTAAATATTGAAAATATGTATTCCTATATGTTGTATGACATTGGTTAATAAAGAATTGAATTGAATAGTATAAAATATTATCCGGATTAGCTCATTTGATGGATCGGGTGGTTTATCTATGAGTGTAGGTATTAATATTACAGATGCGTCTCGTGATTTAATAATCCGCGTCGAACATAATATAACACACAGACCTTAGTATAATTTATTATCCGGATACTTTTTTATAGCAATGGGAAAGTATTTTATTATAAAATATTTCCAGTGACATAAAATTTAATATTAAATTCTTTCCACCGGATACAATTTCAACCGGAAAAAATTATGCCTTACACTAGCACTAAACGCTATTGATCTAGTACAGAGTCGACATCGTCATATCATTAAAAGTAACTAAGTCTACGCCACGACATAGCTGTAATATTGCCGTCGGGGTTGGGTTAAGCAATAATCACAAACTCACTCCACGTCTTGATGAGTTTCAGTTGTATGGATGTCGATGTGATCTTCAATTCTATACTTCCTCAACGATATAACTGTAATATTAGCGTTTGACACCATAACTAATTTGATTGGTACTAAAAATATAGATATTCTATTTAGTGCATGCAACGCATTTCTGGAGTAACCGTGATCAGATACGCTCATTTCTGGAGTAACCGTCATCAGATACGCTCATTTCTGGAGTAACCGTCATCAGAT
>MJUT01022383.1:19964-35952 GCA_002080005.1 Gigantidas platifrons
TAATAATAATAATAATAATTTAATGTTTGATCATTTATTGATTACATAAAAAAATAACAGTTACTGCGTGACAGCGCTTGGTATACGAAAGCTCGGCTTGGACTACAAAACCTGACCGGAACTACGAAAAAGCCCATCATCGCCAATCATTGGTATTCATTAATAAATATTAATTAATGTGTCAAAACCAAACCGTTGTTTTTAAATTATTTAAATTATATAATTTACAGGGTTTATTTGACATTTAAATTGTTATTTTGAATACTTATATGGTCCCTTTGTGTACCTTTAGGGTCCCTTTGGGTACATTTAGGTAATTATATGGACCCACTATTTAATATTATCATCGAGGATACTTCTAAGTTGCAATTTTCATTAATTTTTGTGTTTTTGATGTGGTCGGCGGTGATTTTTAAGTGGTCGGCGGTGAAAATACCCACCCGGCAAAATATATGTGCAATGTTTGTCAGTAAATTGGGACAACATTATCGAACCATTTGATGATCTTGTTGAAAACGAAGAGTACTGCATGATGATAAATAAGTAAATATTTGTTTCAAATTATCTACCCACGACTGATAACATTCCGGTTATACTCTACTTAAACTGAAAAGTGATGAGTGGAGGGGTTGTGCTAAACTACGAAACGAAATCGAAACGCAATGAACGAAACGAAACGAAATATACTAAAATGCGAAACGAAATGCAACGCAACGAAACGAAATTTACTATAATGCTAAACGAAATGAAATGAATACAACGAAACGAAATATACTAAAGTGCGAAACGCAATAGAACGAAACGGAATTTAGCGAAACGCGATGAAATATTTCCTATAATTATCGTTCATCAGAAACAAGACAGTTCTCATTATTAATTAAAAACTCAGAATTCAATGTAATCTAACAGCTAATAGTTAGTGACAATACTCTGCCTTCGAAATTCTCTGATAGGCATCGGTTACGGTTCCATCCCAATACTAGTACCCGTAATTAACAGAGCAATGAACATGTTTCAAGTACTCTATATATATACATTATCTGGCGTCAAAAGAAATTAAATATCTTAAGAAACTGAGGATCATTTATTATGATGAAAACCCTGTCACTTCACATGCAAACAAATAATGGGGTTTCCGCAAACATGGCTAGTGTCTATGTTGTGGCCCCTGTTCAAAATAAAGCGGGCATACATTTCATGGTGAATTTATCAGACCACGAAGTGCAATGTAATAATAATAAAAATCTAATTTATTAGTAATAATAGTTTTTTCGAAACCTTTTGTTTGATCAATTGACCAAAAGGAGCTTCTGTGCTAGTACTGGAAAATTCAATGCTGATTTCACAAAAGGTACATCGTATTGATTTGATTGATTGGTTTTTGTTCTTTAACGCCACTTTCAGCAGTATTTCAGCTATACCATGGCGACCAGTTTTAGTGGTGGAGGAAGACAGAGATAACCACCGATCATGGACAAGCAACTGGTAAGCTTTATCACTTGCGGTTGCGAGTCGAGTGCACCCTTTTTGTAATTTGTAATGTTTGCGAACCCACGCCGTTTTGGTGATAGGCTTGTATGCGTTGTTAGATAATACGACTACCCAATCCATTGAGCCACCCAGGCCCTGGAATAGAGTTTAAAATTGAACCCTTTTGAAACGTGTTACAAAAGAACCAATGCATGGATTGAACCAAAATTCCTGCACACCCTTTTAAGGCTGTAAGACCAGACGCATAGGCCTTGAGGTCAGACTCTGGATATACTACAGAAACCCTGACAAGAATATCTGGACACCCTTCTTAGCTCATTTATTGAGAGTCCCCCTTATAGAAAGGACGATTCTACCTGGCATAATGGTCGTTGATGCATTTTTATTTTGTTTGTCTTGAAGAATTGTTCATAAATCTTCTTATACATGATATCAGTACATTTTTGTATACAATTCTGCTTAGAATTTTTCATCACTTCTCGTTCCATTCATGTTGTTCTTATTGGATTTTAGAATAGTTTTATTTCGTTTCACATTTTAGCATATTTCGTTGCGTTTCGTATTTTAGTATATTTCGTTTCGTTGCGTTTTGTTTCGCATTTTAGTATATATATATATATTTCGTTGCGTTTTGTTTCGTTTCGTTCATTGCGTTTCGATTTCGCTTCGTAGTTTAGCACAACCCTTAGTGGAGAGTATTGGAACGGGATCAATTGTAGATTATAGACGATACTATAAAGAGAGACACTAAATAAACAGCGAAATAAATTATAATCTGTATATATAATACATGTATGTTTTTCCAACAAACAACATCTCTACTTTTGATATCCAAGGTTTCGATTTGGTCAAAAAGTTATTTATAGCCTTTTTTATTATAAAAGAAAAGGAACCAAAGGAGCTCATACTCAATATGAGATACGATATAAAAAAAAAGTTCCTATCACATAAGTCAGGGATTTCACTATTTTTCAAGTCTACCAGTACTTCACTATTTACAGGCAGTACTTTTTATCAAAATTTGAACAATTTTTCATGAATATCTTGTGCAACACTCTTTAAAATCAGGAGGTACCAAAGACCATTCTAATCAGGTAAAAGTACCTGGTACCACCCCTTATTGAAAGATCTGGTAAGTGGAATATCATTTTTAAAGCAAAAACTTCCATGCACTTGAAATAAAATGTTACAGTTACATTTGTATTGATTAGGGTTAGGGTTATGGTGTTTAACGTCACTTTCAACAATGTTTCAATTATTTCGTGGCGAACAGTTTTATTGGTGGAGGAAACCGGAATACACGGAGAAAATCACCGTCCTGCTGTAATTCATTGCCAAACTTTTATCACATAATGTTGTACACCTTGCCATGAGAGGGATTCTTTAGTTGTGATAGTTATTTGTAAATCCAACTACCATATGATCAGGACAAAGGCAGCGTCTACTGATTTTGCAATACAAACAATAATCAAAGGAAAGAGATTATATTAGTATAATACCGATAAATATTTCTTTTTCAGCCATCAACTATTTTCAAAATGGATGATAGACATAGAACAATACTAAGAAAGGGTCGGATGATATTTATACGGGATCTAAGTGAAATAGAAGTAATGTGTGACCAGTTGTATGCCTGTGGTGTTCTTACGGAAGGAATGTGTAATGACATAAAGGCAAGTGTTTTTATTACCGTTTATTAAATAATTTTAGATTCATTTGGATTTAAATAAACGTTAGAGAATACCGAAGGACAATCAGAAATGGACAATCCAGAGAAACGGACAAAATAGGGTACACAAGACCAAGAGAAAAAAAAACCAAAAAACAACACAATATGTGTTAGACACCATTATACGTAAGCAAACACAAGTAACGTAAATAAGACATGAGCCTGTGTCTGAAGAGTCATATATATAAACAAAACGACCGACCCTGACTGGTCGCATCTTTTTCATGGCTGCTTTTTATGGGTATTGTAAGTGTCTATAAACAAATGATTTAGAAAGACAGTTATAAATGAGGACAGTTTATTAACATAACCAAGTGGAGACTAACTTACATTCATGTTTAATACACACGGAAGTCAATATCAGTGAACATGAAACATGGTTAAAAATCGATAGCCATGACTCTTAAGTATTATATATACTATGGATCTTACGAATTAACTTATTTAAACCGAGGTCCACTTAACCATGGAATAACATATATTAAACCATGACTTAAGCTCCTCCCACTTCCATAGAAACTCATGTGATGTCAATATCATGGAATAACATCAAGATATTCATGTTAGACCATGGTTTGTAAAAGTTCACCATTTTTAAGTTGATTACTGCATAAAAACATCAAAGGAAAAATGCGTATTTATGATACAATTGTTGTTCATACCCGGTCACCACTGGAAATTCATCCTGAAATTCATGTATAAATCAATTATCACCTCACGATGACTTTCAGTTGAAGAACATAAATATTATAGTTATTCTTCGCCCCAGGATCACCATTATCGAAAACCCATCTGATACCTAGGTCAAAATCTTTTAGCCACCTCAAGGTTTAGTATAATTTATATCACAGGAGTAATTTGTTTTTATGGTCACTTTCAGATTTTGTTTGCTATATCATGAATACTATACAATTAACTTCACAGTAAAAGTCAGTGTGGGATTTGAAAACTATCACACATAATGATATTGGAACATAGTATATTCATTATCACACATAATGATATTGGAACATAGTATATTCATTATCACACATAATGATATTGGAACATAGTATATTCATTATCACACATAATGATATTGGAACATAGTATATTCATTATCACACATAATGATATTGGAACATAGTATATTCATTATCACACATAATGATATTGGAACATAGTATATTCATTATCACACATAATGATATTGGAACATATTATATTCATTATCACACATAATGATATTATTGGAACATAGTATATTCATTATCACACATAATGATATTGGAACATAGTATATTCATTATCTAGAAGTAACCAAAGGGCCGTCGTGTTCGTGATCGTATGGAAGTTGGATTTACAACTTCATGTGCAATCAGTGCCTATCACCAATAAAGTTGTGAGTTCGAACACCGTTCATGGCGAGGTGTACTCGATACAACATACAATGTAATGTGATAAAGTTTGTCAGTGACTTGCGACAAGTCGGTGGTTTTCTCCAGGTACACCGGTTTCTTCCACCAATAAAACTGACCACCACGATATATTCATTATCTAGAAATAACTAAATTGCATAAAAAAACACACAAGAGCATCCGAGCAGTTCCAAGATCCAATCGAAACATGATAAACAATAATAAACATGGTAAATATTTACCACGTTAACTACTAGTTATATATAGCTGGTAGAGTATTATCAGTTTTTACGAAACTGTAATTCGACTACCTTATTCTAGAGGGTATGGTGTTTAATGCCACATTCAAAAATATTTCAGTTATATTGTGGTCATTATATGGAGGGGGTCGCTAAGTTTGATTATTGTTGAAAATGGACCATATAGGATTATGAAATGTGATCAGTGATATACAGTTTGATATACCTTGTTCAGTAAATTGAAGAATATAATAATGAAAATTACTAGTATACTTTTTATTGTATAAAGTCAGAGAATGGTAGAGAATCACAAGCACGGAAAATGTTAGATATCATACCACGACGGGGAAGTCAAGCTTTCCAGTCTTTTCATCAAGCTCTAGTGGAAACGGGACAACAAGAACTAGCGAACATTTTAATGCCAGAACTGGCTGTCCAACCGCAGATGAAGAAATCAGAACCTTTTGAGGAGACGCGTGTCCTCGATAAGAAATCAGCATTACAACCCTCAGTATCTTCAACTGTCGCTGAAAAATCATTACCATTGCCAAGTAAGCATTTTTAAATGTGTAGGTTTAGGTTTAGATTTAGATTTATGGTGTTTAATGCCACTTTCATCAATACTTCAGTGATATAGTGGCGGTTATTTTTATTGGTGGAGAAAACCGGGGTACCCGGAGAAAACCACCGACCTGTGCAAGTCACTGGGGAGGGAGGGAGGGAGGGAGTGAGTGACAACTCATCAATTTTTCAGCTATTGCATGTCGACAACAAGCTAATTTTCAATGACATGATGATGAGGTCCGCTTTGTACTATACCAATACGCTTAGTTTGATTTTTATAGTGCTACTCACTGAAACAACAATCCACGATAGACATGCGGCGACACTCGGACACATTATCCTTATTCCGAGCTAACCAGTCTTCATAATACTGCGTGCTTAGCGGAGAGGCAACAAATACCAATTTTATAGTCTTTCGTTTGACCCGAACGGGGCTCGACCCCACACTCTACGACATACACTGGGGCGAGCACGCTAACGATTACACCATCGATGCGGTCAAATGTGATATACAGTGAACAATAAATTCATCAATTTAAATAACAGACTACCATGGTTCAACAACAAAATAAAGAAAAGGCTCAGGAAAAAACAGAGCCTATACAACCAAGCAAAAAGATCTAAGAATTGGTCAAACTACAAACACTACCAAAAAAAATGTAAACAACAAATAAGGAAAGGAGAATGGAATTATATAAACTCTGCTATACTAGAGGGGATGGAGAAAAACAATACGAGACCCTTTTGGAAGTATTTAAATCTAGGAAACAGAACAACATCGGGGTAGCGCCACTAAAACAACGAGTTCACCTCATAAATAATAGCAAAGAGAAAGCACAGATCATAATTAAACAATTTTCGTCAGTTTTCATGAGGGAGAAAGTCAACAAAATGCCTAAAACACACAGAAGAGTCCCAACAAAACATTCCCAACATTAAAATCACACAAGATGGAGTAGTAAAACTCCTGAGGAATATAAACCCCTCCAAGGCATCGGGTCCAGACAACATACCAAATAGAGTCCTAAAACAATGTGCAGACCACCTGACCCCCGCATTAACCATCATATTCCAACATTCAATAGACCATGGTAAACTTCATAATGACTGGCTAAGCGCAAATGTATCCTGTATATTCAAGAAAGGGGATAAACACCTGCAGAAAATTATAGACAAGTAGCGCTCACATCAGTACCATGTAAGCTACCAGAACATATAATATGCGGACACATGATGGAACATCTAGAGAAGCAGAATGTCTTAACATCACTAAACCATGGGTTCAGGTCGGGTTACTCCAGCGAATTGCAACTTGTAGTTACAATACACGACATGCTGCAATCATTCGATAAAGGGAAACAAGTAGACATAGGACTCCTAGACTTCTCTAAAGCCTTCGACACAGTCCTCCACAACAGGCTCCTCCATAAAATAGATCAGTATTGAATAAGAGGGAAACAAGTAGGCATAGGACTCAGTCCTCCACAACAGGCTCCTCCATAAAATAGATCAGTATTGAATAAGAGGGAAACAAGTAGGCATAGGACTCCTAGACTTCTCTAAAGCCTTCGACTCAGCCCCCCACGACAGTCTCCTCCATAAAATAGATCAGTACGGAATAAGAGGGAAACAAGTAGGCATAGGACTCCTAGACTTCTCTAAAGCCTTCGACTCAGCCCCCCACGACAGGCTCCTCCATAAAATAGATCAGTATTGAATAAGAGGGAAACAAGTAGGCATAGGAATCCTAGACTTCTCTAAAGCCGTCGACACGGTCTCCCACGACAGGCTCCTCCATAAAATACATCAGTATGGAATAAGAGGACCGCTCCACACATGGCTCACTCTAATGCCGTCGACACAGTCCCCCACGACAGGCTCCTCCATAAAATAGATCAGTACGGAATAAGAAGGAAACAAGTAGGCATAGGACTCCTAGACTTCTCTAAAGCCGTCGACACGGTCTCCCACGACAGGCTCCTCCATAAAATACATCAGTATGGAATAAGAGGACCGCTCCACACATGGCTCACTCTAATGCCGTCGACACAGTCCCCCACGACAGGCTCCTCCATAAAATAGATCAGTATGTAATAAGAGGATGGCTCCACACATGGCTCACATCCTTCCTAACAGAAAGGAAAATGTGAGTGGCACTTGAAGGTCAATACCCTGACGAGGCCACAGTTGACTCCGGGGTACCACAGGAAAGTGTTGGGACCGATACAATTCATGTGCCACATAAATGACCTACCAAACTCTGTCAAATCATCAGTGAGACTATTCGCAGATGACTGCCTTTTGTATAGAGAAATTAACAATGAAAATGACCATACCACCCTACAAAACGACCTAAAAAACCTCGAGAAGTGGGCATGAGACTGGGGAATGCGGTTCAATGCCAAAAAATGCTACGTCCTAAGCATGAAGAAGAAGAGCCACCACTCCTATACATTAAACAACCAAATCCTCGAACAAGTACCATCGAACCCCTACCTAGGACTACAAATAGCAGAAGACCTCAAATGGAAAGAACATATAAACAACACCTTTAAAAAAGCCAGTTCTACACTGGGATTCCTCAGGAGAAATCTACAACACTGTCCTAGAGAATGCAGAAGAACCGCATATATTGCTCTTGTAAGATCAATTATGGAATATGGATCAATAATATGGGATCCAAAACACAACAGGAAATAACAAAACTGGAGAGTATTCACGGAAGGGGAGCCAGGTTCATAACCAAAGATGCCAAAAAGCGGGGAAGAAGGATACATGACTAAAATGCTAAATGAGCTAACTTTACCAACCTTACAGTCCAGAAGACAGAAACAACACCTGATCTTCTTTTATAAAGTGATTGAGGGGCAGGTACCAGCAATGCCGCCAGACCTATTTGTAAAATACCAGAAATCAAAACATCAAATCAGAGCAAAAATATTTGACAACTGTGTAACTACCAATATAATGACTTCCTCAGTCAGAAACAACAGTAAACCTACAGTGATACCGCCGAGTAGAACCGATCAATATAAACACTCATTCTTTGTAAGGACAGCTGTTGATTGGAACCACCTGGACAAAAACACTGTGTCCGCAGAGAAACTCGAAAGTTTCAAATCCGCGCTCGCGGTACATCGCGACGAAGTCCCTCTCCACCAGTCATATCATAGCCCAGCAGGGATCCTATGACGTAACATTACAGGTACAGATAATACACATGATATAATATTACATATTTTAATAGAACTTTTATACATATATTTACCAAAAGTTTAATATCGCCATCTTCATAGGCATAACACTCAAATGGTGAATCTTATCTCATTTTTTCTTAATTATACTGCTTCAAACATTAGCGTCTTGCGCTCTATATTTAATATCTACTTTTTATTAATAAATGTTTTAAGCAAGTGTTCACTGTCAATGTTACAATCGTACACGTGTGAAATCGTTTTATGACGTCAAATGTTGACATCACAGCAACATTTTTGTCCTAGAAATGAATCAGAACAGCTTTTCCAACAGGCTGATGAGAGTGTTTTTATTACCTAAAACTTTCTTTATGCAATGAATACCATTGAGTGTCTTTTTGTCCGAGTTTAAATATGAGAAATGTCTTGTGCATGTTTTGGTTTGGTTTATGTTGGTTAACGCCACTTTCAACAATATTTCAGTTATATCGGGGTTTTATTGATGGACGAAACCGCAGTGCCCGAAGAAAACGACCGCCCTGTCGCAAGTCACTAATAAACTTTATCACATAAAGTTACATGAGTACACCTCTCCTGAGCAGGATTCGAACTCACATCATCAGTGGTTATAGGTTTCGATTGCATAGGTAGTTGTATAACCAACTACCATGCGATCACGGTCATGTTTTTTCATTTTTCTTACAGAAAGTTATAGTTCTGACTCAGCAGACTAATAAACTTTATCACATAAAGTTACATCTAGTACACCTCGCCTGAGCAGGATTCGAACTCACATCATCAGTGGTTATAGGCTTCGATTGCATAGGTAGTTGTATAACCAATTACCATGCGATCACGGTCATGTTTTTTTCATTTTTCTTACAGAAGCCAGTCACATCTGTCCGCCATTTTCAGCGGAAACGGTGGAACCGCTGAAAGTAAAATTACAGAAATGTAACAGAGAGGAAATCGCTCGTACCAGTGAATCGGTAGGAAATTATTTAACTTTGACAAAATTGTTCTTGCAATTTTTAGTGAGAGAATGATTATGGTTTAACGCCAAATTACCAATATCTCAGCTATAGCATGGCCAGAACATGATATAAATTGATGAAATGATGATGAGAATGATGTATTCGTATTCGTAGCCTCTAGATGCTAGCAATACGTGATTAATTTCCGTAAAATTAAAAGAGAAATAGGTGTCCATGTCCGGAAACCAGTTGATCATTTAGTCACAACTTCCGCCTGTCGTACTTGTAAAGGTGTAATACCACTAAAGAATTCTCTATAGCCTTCTATGTTAAATAAAAAAAAATTGAGCTTTCATACAGGATTCATCTTAAGTTTAATCTAAGTGACACTCATATCTCATGGAAGGGGTACCTAATTGGAAGCTTAACTCCGAAAATCAACATACATTTAATTGCATATAAGAAAAAACAGACAGTCTGAAGATGTCTACGGTCAAAAATCCTACTTTTACTTTCGATTTAACACAAAATCAGGTGGTTTCTTTCCAATGCAATCAATTTTTTATTTGAAACCACAAGGACATCATATATGGGCTTAAAATTATCCTAAAATCTGTAGGTTTCTGCTGACATTCAGTATTTTGCAGTATCTAATAGGGTTTATTTTTTATCCAACAATGTAGGAATCCATTTTGTGTTTATGTACTACTTTCCCATACATCCTTTTCGACTGGTACCCATGTTTAGTGGTATTACACCTAAGAGCAATAAAAACTTGTTTCTCTAACCTTTTCTTTGCCATATTTATATTCCTATATCAATATCCAGTCAAAAAAACTATATCAGGTATATGGCAGTCCAATATTTGCAAGAATTAATGTCCATATACAAAGGTACCCCCATGAAGCTTTTGATGAAAAAATCTGATTTTTCAGCTGTTTAGTTCAGATTGTTAAATAACATAACAATGACTTTTTATCTTAATATATTACAGTTATTAAGCTGATTTTCAACACAATAAGCATATGACATGTATTTATGCTTCATTTGTACATTTAACATCTATTTTATATGAAAAAAAAGTTTAAGCTGACCCCCCCCCCTTTTTTTTGGCCTCATAGAAATGATCTCACAGTATACTAAACTATGTTAATTCATGTGATGTTTACATTAATTATGCATTTTAAGACATTTAATAAGACCTAATACCTAGATATTAAGTAAAGATTACTTCAAACCACCCCAAATTGGAAAAATTATGATTGTTGATTTTAAGGTTTCTGTTATTTCTTATGACCTGCAACTATAATTTCCCTCAAAACCCAATAACTGTATGTTTCTTGACAAATTTTGTTATGTTTCTTGTTAGTCTGTTGCACAAATGTACATCTACAATCAATTTATACTCTAAAATATAAAATCCACATTGACAATTTCAAAAAATTAACAGTAAATGTCCAGTGACAAATGNATACCTTTATTAATTAACCAGTCCAGTATCTCTCGGGACTTTTCCTTGCGATTGTCGAAACGTCTAGCGGATTCAGATCTAGCTGTTATTGGACTGACTGGAATCGGGCCAATACGGAAAATATCCGTATTGGGCTGGTTTTTGCCGTATTGGCCCAATGAAAGTTTTTATATTGTATTGACAGATTTGATCATCTAAAGGCTAATAAATCACAGTTAATTAATAATGAGGAATATTGTCCCGAGTAGTATATCATGTTGCACGAGCTTACTAGCCTCGTCAATTACGATTTAAATCTTAACTTCGGGTGTCACATATTTCACGATCTTGCACCTCTCCCGATGTTTGACCCTATATTTCCCACAGGCTGATGATTGGTTGTATTACATAAGAATTTCGCTATGCAATGAGTAGCACTGTGTAACTTTTGTCTCAGTTTAAATATCTAAAATGGCATGTACGTGTTTGTTCTTTTTCTTACAGAAAGTAATAATAGTATTCACTCAGCAGAAGCAAGTTACATTTGTCCGCCATTTTCAGCGGAAACGGTGGAACCGCTGAAAATAAAATTGCAGAAATGTAACAGAGAGGAAATCGCTAGCAAACAATCGGTAGGGAATTATTTAACTTTGACAAAATTGTTCTTGCAATTTTTAGTGAGGGAGTGTTTATTGTTTAACGCCAAATTACCAATATCTCAGCTATAGCATGGCCAGAACATGATATAAATTGATGAAATGATGATGAGGAGGTTCGCTTTGTTCTAGACCACACGCTTAGTTCGATTTTTATAGTGCTAGCTCATTGAAACCACAATTTGCGGGTAGATATGTTGTTCCACTAGGACACATTATTCTGATTGCTAGCCAACCAGTCTTTGATCTTCATCCTTGCTGCTTAGCGGATAAGCAACAAATACTCATTTCATAGTCTATGGTTTGACCCAACGGGGGCTCGAACCCACAATCTACCGCACTCGCGACGAGCACGCTAACCATTACATCACCAATGCGGTTTGCTATTTTTATTAGACCTGTTACATAATGATGTGAAAAATAAAGAGTTCACAGTACAAAGAGAAGTAAAAAAATTATTTTAATTACTTTCTAATACACACAATAGCTACTGATTTTAACAATTAGAACTTCACGAATGGTGTTATTAATGAAGTAGGAGATAGTTTCAGATAGGTCTGCTTCATACCTTGACCCACACCCCGAACTTGACAGTGAGGTGGAGTTAAGAACGAAATTTTACGACAAAAGAGATGATATCAATTTTCCCATTGTAAACTTTCCATTTATATGTAGCAACATCCCATCAACGCCTGCATATGAAGTATATATTTCTCAGTTAATCTGATATACCCGGGGTTGTGGTTCCTATCAGAATTTCCTTGATAGAAGATTGCTGCTAACAAGGAAGCTACTGAACCTAGAGTTCTTATGGGTTAAGTTGTAGTCATCACTTCGAAAGTTTTACGGTCACCCCCATGACTTGATTAACCGCTTTGGAACATCTGTGTCACAAATGACCACGGATATGTTCGACTTGTCGTAAACACTTTTTGGTCCTTTCCTCATTCATGACATCACCGGGTTTGTAACTAGAGTAACACGACGGGTGCTACTAGGATTCTGATTGCCCCTCTGGTATCTTCAAACTCTTCAGTACTACTAGTGCAAACCATTAAATACTGAGTCAAATAATTGCACAAATCAGCATTTGCCGTTTAGGACGAATGATTTGTTATTGTCCTTTGCATTCTGCATAATTATTTCAATTTTAATTTTCATCTTCGTACTGTAAAATTAAATACATCATGGAAACGTGTTTTACCTTGACCTACACATAGAAAGTCACAGTGGGGCATGCTAAGAAGGAAACGTTATGACAAAAACAATGATTTCAATTTTCCCATTGTTAACTTTCCATTATGTAGTGACATTCCAGATTCACCTGCATATGGATTTGTAAGAAAGGATATGGATGTAAATGAACATGAGGGACTATTCAGCATTATACTAAGACACAAAATAAAGTAAACGAACAGGGTGTTTATTGCTTTTTTATATCTCTCGGTTGATACGATATTCCAGAGTTTGTGGTTCCTATCATGATTTACCTGATAGAGCGGTGCTGCTATAAAGACGGGAGCTACTGAAACCACGAAGGTCTCCTAGTGGTTAAGTTGAAGTCACCACGTGGAAAGTTTTACAGTCGCCACCATGACTTGGTTGACCTTTACGGATTATCTGTTTCACAAATGACCACGGATATGTTTCACTTGTTGTAAGCACTTGCCGGTCTTTTCCACATTCACCGGGGTTGTAACTAGAGCAACACGACGGATGACACTAGTGGAGCAGAAAATGCTCACTCTTCCGGAGCACCTGACTTCACTCCGGGTTATTCATTTTCCTACAAGGTTATTATATAATCAACTGATTAAATTGTGGATGAAAAGTAATCAATTGTAGATGAAATTTTAAATACAATATTTAATTTGATAATACTCAGTATTGAAACACTTGTATGTGCCACCTTGTCTACACTTATGATGTTGTGTTCTGTATATTATAGCATTACAGAATGCAGAACAAGCCTAGAGGAAAAGTAATCATTATTAACATATTTAAATTTGATAATCACGACTTGCCGAAAAGGGACGAGCAGTGTCACAGTATATCAGCAACAAGCATGTCACTGCTTTTTAAAGAACTGAATTTCAAAGTTGAAGTTAAAGCAAATATTGACAAAAAAGTAAGTAAATTTTTAATCTACACTTAGATGTCTGTGGGATCTTTTATATGGTTATGGTGTTTAACGCCACTTTCAACAATATTTCGGTCATATCATGGCGGTCAGTTGTATTGGTGTTGGAAACCGGAGTACCCAGAGAAGACCACTGACATCTGCTGCAAGCTACTGACAAACTTTATCACATAATGGATCTTTTATATAAAGTTACACAAAATGTAAATTGAACGAACAGCAAACACATAATAAGGTCTAGCATTATGTCAACTCTGATAACAATCTATTCACATTCGGAATCTGACTATTTTATAAAACTTTTCTAGGTTGATCGAATCTACATATTTTAAAGGTAACTTGTAGCTTGACCATATACAAGATACTGTTAGTCTTCAGAAGGAAATCTTTAGAATCAAAAAATAAAAAAAATCTAAAATATAGACTTCTTTTTATTAGATTGCTGAAGAGTAATTTATAGAAATTATCAACATTAGCCAATGAAAAAAACGAGTTATATAATAATTGCATTAGAATTTGAAATTTATGGTAGGAAATATAGATTCTCCTTCAGTTGCCCGTGGGTTACAATATTTCTCCACTCAAGAGAGTTAAATTAAAAATTTTAACCACAAGCCGTCGGGCGAGTGGTTAAAATTTTTAATTTAACTCTCGAGAGTGGAGAAATATCGTAACCCACAGGCAACTGAAGGAGAATTTGTTTCTCCAATTATTTAACACGAACTTTATTTCAAAGGCCGTCAAACGAGTCAAACGAGTCAAACGAGTCAAATACGGGAAATGCACGAGACATTTTAATTCTCCAGAGGATTACAGATTTTTCCACCACTGGTTCAGTGGGGTTAAAACGCCGTAATAATGGGAAAAATAGGTATTCAAAGGTCATACTGATATTTTTCTATATTTATAGGGACTTCTGGACGTCATTGACACATTAAGACAGGGTTCCAAAAATTATGACTGTTTTGTGATGGTGATATTAACACACGGAACTGAAGAACTGATCTTCATGAGTGATGGAGAACCAATAAGAGTAATAAATATAATAGACCAGTTTGATGCTGCGAATTGTCCAAATCTGGCGGGAAAACCAAAATTATTTTTTATACATGCATGTACTTCAGGTAATGGTAATAAAAACTTAGATATGTAATTTAGTGTACAAGACGGGATTATGGCTAGGGCTATGGTGTTTAACACCACTTTCAACAATATTTCAGTTATATCATGGCGGTAATAAGTTTTATTGCTGACGGAAACCGGAGTGCGGATAAAACCACAGACCTGCCACTAGTCACTGACAAACCTTATCATATAATGTTGTATCGAGTACACATCGCCATGAACATGGTTCGAACTCATAAGTTTAGTGATGATAGTCACTGATAGCACATGTAGTTGTAAATCCAACTACCATACGATCACGACCTTTACAACCCTGTGTGTGCACAAGATGTGTTTCTGGAATAACCTCAAAGAATAAATATCAATCTAGTGGTCAAAGGGAAGGGTTGGGATCCAACCAATTGACCGTTTTGTCCTAAGCTTTTGTCTTGTTGTCATGTTTTGACATTTAAAGTGAGGCAGTGATAGTATGTGTTTGGGTGACTGGTTGAATTGTCATCACTGTTTACCATTACACAGACTCATGGAACCTAGATGCATTTAGCAAAATACCAAATTTGTGAGATTTATTTAAATTTAAATAAACATGCTGGTGGACTATTAGTGCCCTAGGGTATCATCCACCCAGTAGTCTGTGTTTCTGCACTGACATTGTTTAGTAGATATATTTTTTTTCATCGGAATTAGATATATTTTTATCGGAATTTGCAGTTCCTAAGCCAGGTAATCATTATCAAAACTAAGCCCCCCCCACCTTGGACGGAGAGGAGCTTTGCCGATTTTGGCTATCCTGTTTAGGTCATATTAGGTTTATTTTATTTTATTTTTTTCAGTTTTACTAGTGTTTTTACTTGTGTTTTGTCTACAGACTAACAGGTTTTGTGATTTGTTTTGTCTACAGACTAACGGGTTTTGTGATTTGTTTTGTCTACAGACTAACGGGTTTTGTGATTTGTTTTGTCTACAGACTAACGGGTTTTGTGATTTGTTTTGTCTACAGACTAACGGGTTTTGTGATTTGTTTTGTCT
>MJUT01022383.1:36770-62327 GCA_002080005.1 Gigantidas platifrons
AACACAAGCCTCACTAAAATCGGGTAAGAACTCTGGTGCTTCGGAAGGGTAAGTAGTTCCTGCTCCACTAGTGGCATCAATATATGTACCAATCGTTCTACTAGAATCAATAAATCTTAAGCAATAATAAACGCCAAAATAGTAAGTAAGTGATTGATAATTGTTTGACAGAATTTTGCAGCTGTATCATGGCAAGAACAAATTACATTTCAACGAGATGATGTTGGCGTGTACAAAATTAACACGCTTTGTTTGATGCTTATAGTGCTAGCTCACTGAAACTACAGTCCGCGGGTAGACATATCGCTCCATTTTGGGTACATTATCTTGATTCCTTCCCAGCAAACCGGTCAGTGCTCCTACTTCATGTCAGATGATGTTCGTTTGGTTTTATGTTATGTTCGTGTTACTCGATCTTTAGTTTTCTCTTTAATGTTTTGTAGATCGTTGTTTGATCTTTTGTCTTTTTCTTTTGGCCATTGTGTTGTCTGTTCTTCTTTGGTTTACAGATTCTGATTACCTATTTGGTATCTTCAAAGTCTTCTGTAAACTATGTGCTTGGTGGAGAAGTAACAGATTAAAATACCAATTTTATAATGTTTGGTTTGAGAAGATGGGGACTCGAAATCACGAGCACACTAACTATTACACGTGATGCTGTCTCACAAAAAAAGCAATATATACCAGATTGAATTATTAATATGAAAGACAGATTAATTTATATTTGTAAATTGAACACATATTGCAGATGCCAAGCAACCGGTGGGTGTGCCTATAGATTCTTTGTTTCCTACAGATCACGAACAAGATCACAAACTTACTAAAGCAGATATTTTCCTAGCAAGAGCAACTACTTACGGTAATATTGCATATAATGAACGTTAGAGAATACCAAAGGGGCAATTAAAAATGGACAATTAAGAGAAACTGGCAACATAGACGAAGAAAAACGCAACACAACATATGTTGGGCATCACTATAAGCAAGCAAACACAAATAACGTAAATAATACATGCATCCTGATACAAACAACTGGAGGTAAAGATGAAGCAAACATCGTTTTTATGGGGAAATCGTAAACGGACATCACAACGCGGAACTCATAACGTACATACACATGATATGATATTAAAGCACCAAAAAATAAACAGATGAGCAACACGGACCCCAGCAAACAATCTGGGGTGAACTCAGTTAACCTTAGTTGAAATATCGCTGTGGATGTTATCTTAGTGTATGTGACAGAGGGTTTAATGTGAGGCATTATCATGACTTTGCGTCTGTCGGACAGATGATGATAATGTCCACTTTGTAAATGTACTAAGTCATTATATTTAGATGGATTCTTTATAGTGCTAGCTCACTAAAACAACAGTTCACGGATAGACATGTCCTTCCATTCGAACACATGATCCGCATTTCAAGCCAACCAGTCTCTGTTGTTACTCTTTCATGGCGCGTGCTTTGCTTTGGGAGAAGCAGCAAATACCAATGTTATAGTCTTTGGTTTAAACCGATCGCGGCTCAAAGCAACGATCTACCTCACTTGAGGCGAACACCTAACTATTATAACATGCACTGATGTGGTCAGGCCTGGTAAGGATGGTAAGTCTAAAGTCAAAACATATTCAACTACATTAATATCAGCTTTGATTGGTTCCCTTTTATGAAAAATGAAATATGCAGTATTTCTAATTTAGCTGTTAAGTAATTGTAGTATTATTATTTCTGTACAATTTCAAGGGTTATTATATACGAACAAAGCTAGGCAACTCGAGGGAATTTACAAATTCGGGTTCTATCTGAAACCTAATATCAGTCGTTCATAGTGTACCTCTATATGTACGTTTCAATTATATGTGTAGATGATTAATATTGCAAAATGGATGTGGCCGCAATCGCATGATACTTGGATTTACATCTAATAGTGTGCAGTAATTGTACTGGTAAGCTGTACAATAAGTGTACCCACGAGAATGTATATTAAATATACATGTACATATAAGAATGTACAATACATTCACTGGAAAGATTATACCATAAGTGTATTGGTATAAGATTACACAATACTAGTACATAGTCTACTAAGATTATACAGTAATTGTACCGATAAGTGTTTACAATAAATGTGGCAGTAATATTGTACAATAAATTTTCCGAAAAGATTGCATGATAAATGTACCGGTAAGCATGTACAAAACATATTAGTACATTCACAAATTTCAATGAAGCTAATGACATTTTAGTACATTTGTATTATAAATATTGTTTGGATTTTTGTTTTCAGATCCTATGGTACACAATACAGAATCAAAAGGCTTTCGGTTTATCCAAGCCTTTGTTCATATGATGAAGTACCACTCACATACTCATCATCTGTTAGACATTATAACAAAGGTTAGAATATTTGTTTTATACATGTGTTCACCGTGTGGCACGCTTAGTAACTTCTATGACACTTTCTACGATTTTATACCCCCACTCGTAGAGAGGGGGTTATATTGCAATCAGCTTGTCTGTCGTCCGTCCGTCCGTCCGTCCGTTCACACTTTCGTAACAGATATCTCAGCTTCTACTGGAAGAAATGATTTTATATTTGATATATGGCTTTAGCATGGTGACTTGTACCGTGTCTTCCTTTTCCAGGTTTACCGCACATCTACTTCCTGTTTACGTTGCGACTTAGAATTTTTCATGTTTGCCGTAATGAAAACTTTCGTAACAGTTATCTCAGCTTCTACTGGAAGAAATGATTTTATATTTGATATATGGCTTTGGCATGGTGACTTGTACCGTGTCTCCCCTTTCCAGGTTTACCGCACATCTACTTCCTGTTTACCGTGCGACTTACAAATGAACGAGTGGGGGTATTCTTAGCAAGAAGTAGCATGCAACAACTTGTTGCTTTTGTTCTTAAGTATCTGGCTTATCTCAGGGTTTGTAACAGGGTGTCATTAGTGGAGCAGGAACTGCTTACCATTCTAAGGCACATGAGTTCAACACCGGTTTTCAATGGGGTTTTCAATGGGGTTCGTGTAGCTCGATCTTTAGTTTTCTATGTAGTGTTTTGTAGATGTTGATTGATATTTTGTCCTTTTGGCCAGTGTGTTGTCTGTTCTTCTTGGTATTACCAATACCCCTTTCGTATCTTCAAGCTCTTCTTGTCATAAGTATTATTTATCTTAGATAGTTTTGTCAGTTTAGAAATATTATTTTCATTCTTGGAATGTATATAATTGAGACTAACAGTGGACAAAATTACTTGTAACATGAATGCATTCTTTTCCTTTGATCTTTTTATGGTTTATATGCCTGAATGTAAGCAACAGTTAAGAACTATGAAATAATACATGCAGATACAAGATATTGCACACTCTAAATCTGGGCTGTATTTTATTACTCTCACAGAGCCTTGCAATAATCAACTACCTAGATGTGATATTGCATGGTTTAATGTTATAAATCATTTATACAAAGCTTTATCGAATTAAACTAAACAGTTAAACAATCAAACATTACAAATTATTATGAAATAAATAATAAGGCAAGACAAAATGAAAAAGCAAAATGTGTTATCACATATGTAATCTATTAGTTTCGTATTTATTCACAAATGAATATCTGCAAACATAGAGGTAGCTTATTGTTTTGTATTTGTCTTGCATGCATTATTCTCTTCTAATGATTCTTGATCTCCATCTATTAATTTGTCTGAACTGATGAAAATTATTCGAGACCCCTAAATATGATACCTATGTTTTTATTGAAACACGAATTTAATTTATAAATATGTTTTGCAATGGCGAAAAGAGTGATATGGTACATTGTGGTTATATAAATATACCATATATTCATAGGTAGCCCAGTCATGTACATCACCCTATGTATACAGCTAGAGCCGTATATATCTATCACGTGATCAAATTATTAAAAATAGAATTCGCACAGCTGTTCTAGCATTGGTTTTCTACATTACTACTGTTTACCAAGGTAATGTCCCCATGCAGATAGGTAAAATAAACATGCTCTTCCTTGAAAAACGTAGAATGGAGTGGAAACCTCATCGTTATTACATACCTGATTTCGACGTTTTTCACGTACAAAACAACCTCCGATACAGAAACAGACTTCCTTTAATGTTCAAAACTACATGTAAATGTTTGATTTTTTTTAATCAAACGGTATGCACCATAATATACTTGGGACCGTATGGCTTAATGAGTTACGTAGTTGGATTACCTAACAACTCTATACAAACCTATCACCAATACGGCGTGGGTTCGCGCCCGGCTTTGTAAATTACCAAAAATGGTTCACTCGACTTGCAGCCGCAAGTGATAAAGTTTACCAGTTGCTTGCCCATGGTCGGTGGTTCTCTCCGGCTTCTTCCACCATTAAAAGTAGTCGCCATGATATTGCTGTGAGTGGCGTTAAACACAATAAATCAAATCAAATCCATAATATACTAGTTACTCAGGTGCTAGACAGGGTGTGTAATGTGACATTAAATACCTTGTCTAGAATCTGAATAACATATAACGGTCAACTGCTAACTGCAACCTTATTTTGTAGGTAAATGGACTCGCAAAGGAAGATAATCAGCTTGTTGACACTACTCATACATTACGAAAAGACTTGTACTTTTTCCCAGAGTAATTAGTGTTTCATTTAATTGTGTTGTGATACTTTTTGTTTTCAGTTGAATGGATGATTTACGCTATAGTTTTGTAAACATGTATGACTTCCATTCATTAATGTTAAGGCAGACATGTTCAATGTTTTGATTGCTGTTTGAATGTATATCATTATCCCTGACATTAGTGCAAATCAAAAAACGAAAAAAAATGGGTACCGTCTTGTTCATGATCGTATGGTAGTTGGATTTACAACTACCTATGCAGTCAGTGCCTATCGCCACTAAAGTTATAAGTTTGAATCCTGCTCATGACGAGGTGTACTCGATACATCATTATGTGATTAAGTTTGTCAGTGACTTGTGGCAGGTCGGTGGTTTTCACCGGGTACACAGATATCCTCCACCAATAAAACTGACCGCCACTATATAGCTGAAATATCGTTGAAAGTAGTGTTAACACTATAACCCTAACCCTATAGCCCAAAGCAATTAAAATGATTAACAGTATGACACATAACAAACCTTATCATAGGACCCTATAGGGACATGTCTGAGAGATGACAAACTGGATTGAATCCAATTTATGCAATCCTGAATATTTATTTGATAATAAAAATTTGAATTTCCAAAGAGAACAAAATTTCATCCGGTCAGAAAATCAATGTTAGGGCATGAAGTAAAGCTATTTCATAGATTATAGCTATGCATGCTATGGTCAAAATCACTAGCTATTTTAGGAACTTATGATCCATGAGTATATGTTTTAATTTCATACACGGAAATTTGAAAATGATGTTCCACAATTGTTTACAACTATGTAATTTTACATTTTTTGTACTTTATTTTGGGAAAGACATATGTCCAAGTGCGCTTGTTTCGAATTTTGTAATACCGAATCGAATTTATCTATGGGTTTATTGAATACATGTAGCAGGTGCTATTTGTCCCAGCTTTTATTATATTTGTCCTCTACAACAATGGCACATATTTATCTAATTTCTGATGTATATGACAGATATATCATATCTAGTTGTTATGAGGTTGGGTAGCCTATTTGGATGTGATACAAGAATTGCATATGAATTCTCAAGTTGTATACACTTGCACCATATCAATATGTAACAGTGTTATGTAGCACTAGCACATCCAGGGGTAATACCTGAGTTGCACGGAAAATCGTGATTATACAGGAATTGTATAACAATTCGACTGGTTACACAGAAATTACAAGCCATGTTATTTTGTTATCACGGAGTTGCTCAGCCATATGCATTCTAGTTATTACACCAGAATGACATGGAAGTTATGTATTACAGTTGTATAGGAAAACATTATTCTAGTAGACTGTAGCATACGTACGCCATTAATAGAACTATGTGTACACTCATTTTTTGTATAAAAGAAATTATTTGTCCCGTGTTGAATATCACACTATTTCGAAATTTGTGCCCACCACACTAAAACAAATTAATCAGTGGATGAATCGACGAATTAACTGTAAATATAATAACTACAAGCTTATTAAATGATTTTTTTTTAAGTTCATTAAATCTACAAATTCAAAAAGATTTTTCAAGTTACTTCCCTTACATAATTTTTCTCGATTGTATTGGGTTAAATGAGTATAAATAATGTCTTTCTTTTGTATTCAAATACTTCACAAGATATAATGTAATGATACTCGTCACCAATGTATGATTCACATAGATTGCATAGTCGATCAGTTTCGATACATCATGTCAAGTATCTATATATGTAGCTATAGGCTGTCAGCTATGCTGTGTATCTATGTATGAAGCTATAAGCTGTCAGCTATGCTGTGTGTTTAAATAATTAGTGTTAGAAATTAATAAAGAATATTTATAAATTTAAATTGTACTTTTATATTAGTATTCTTCTGTACAATGTTGCAACCGTTAATGCAAAAACTAATATACACACGACGGGTGACACTAGTGAAACAGGATCTGTTTATTCTTCCGGAAAACATGAGGTCACTTTCAGTTTTTAGTGAAATTAGTGTTAAATATCTAGTTTTCTGTGTAGTGATTTTGTTTATCACTGTGTTCCTTTTTATGTTGGCCGTTGTATTGTCTGTCCCTTTTTCTGTTGGCCGTTATATTGTCTGCCCCTTTTTCTGTTGGCCGTTGTATTGTCTGTCCTTTCATTTACGGCTTCTGATTACCCCTTTTAGTATTTTCAACCTTTTCATAGATTTGTAGACACGAGCTCCATATTAAAAGAAAAGGTTGGTGTCAACATTGCAAATTGCACATAGATTTCAATTTGCTTACTTGTAACCAAACACAACGTCTTAATTAACATTACATGTCGTAATACTATGTTGAATATGATTTATTTAAACTAAAGATGTAATTTCTTTAACATTCTTGACCAAACATATTATTTTATTTAAGGCGGATGCCTAACCTAATTTGATAAAGGTGAATTAGTTCAGTGTACTTATACAACCTCGAATTAGTATAATTTATTAGACTAGTAATTACACCATTTTGTTTTCCGGCTATCGTGTTGTCTTGTATCCTTGTGTACTAGTTGTCTATTTACGTGGATTAATATTGACTTCCATGAGCTGAAATTTTGACTCTCTATTGGACAGACAAGAAGAAAAGACAGGTACCCAAATTATGAACTATACCAGCTTACTACCCTCCCCCCCCCTCCCACACACACACCCATTTAAAAAGGGGGCTAGAGTTATGGGGATTAACGCCAATAGTTCAGTTATATCGTGGCGGTCAGTTGTATTGGTAAGTAAACCGGAGTACCTATGCAATCAGTGCCTATTAACACTGATGTTGTGGGTTCGACTCCCGTTCAGGGCGATGTGTGCAACATTTTGTGATAAAGTCTGTCAGTGACTTGTGATAGGTCGGTGGTTTTCTCCTGGTATTCCGGTTTCCTCCACCAATAAAACTGACCGCCACGATTTAAGTGAAATATAGTTGAAAGTGGCGTTAAACACTACAAACCAAACTGTAATGGGGATCATTCACACAATTTTGGCATTTTATTGAAGAAGACTAAATAACTCCCAAGTTAAAGTAGTTCAAATGCCTAATAGGAAGATATTAACATAATGTCTGTAATTTTTGATTTGTGATGACATATATTTATTATCTCATCTGTACTGAAGACACTTGGTACATGATCAATTTACTAACATAGACTTTATAACTACCTAATCCAGGTAAGACTTTATATACCTCTAGTCATGTGCATGTCTTTTAATTTATTAATTGTCTTTCGTTAATATGTTTTTGCCATAGTTACAAAAATCTGATGAATTTTAGTTGAAAGTGGCGTTAATCACCATAAACCTGAACCTAAACTTAAAATTCAATATTGTTTTCAAGACAATATTTATGCCAGCTACAAGCTCTATCTGGAACAAAATCAGTGCATAGAAACAGTATATAATTAATATTTAAAATTTGTTTAGAAGTTTATAATAGACGCCTTATATGCATTTTATTTGTAAGATGTATATCCATATTAAATTTTAAATCAGAAAAAAGTTTTTGGTTTTGCAAAAAAAATTTCCTTAAAACATTTATTTTTATACAATGTATTTCATAATTCATTATCACATTATGCTTGATTCCTAGAAACACTGTGCAAATTAAATAGTAACTAAACAATCTAAAGTTACAAGGAATGAGGATGTACTCTATTTTTCTCCTTTTTTTTTAAATAATCATGGGGGGGGGGGGGCAATTTGCTAATTATAAGAACAACATTTGCGAAATCTATTTTTGTATGAAGCTTACAGGAGCCATGACAATTTCTATATTTTCCTTGTCTGGTCGATTTACTTGTTAACTTTGTAATCCATAAGAAATCTTGGAGAATGTTAAAACGATTCAATTTTCACACGGGAAATAAATAAATAAATACGTTGTTAACACATGAGATTTATTTTGTGTAAACCTATCTTTGAAAAACGACATTAAATATCAGTATTTACTGCGCTTTTCCTCCATAGTTTGTTCCCATAGGAATGCCGATGATTGTTTTGGGAAAATGTGCTTACCGAACTCGACAAACATGTTGTAGAACAGGCATTGAGTAACCACATTTTGCCTTTTGTTTCGTAATTAACACTACAGTGTACAAGTTAATTCGTTATTTTTATGATAATGGTAGTGGATTAGGGGTTATGGTATTTTACGCCACTTTCAGCAATATTTCAGCTATTTCGTGGCGGTAACTGTAAGTTATTGGTGGAGGAAACCGGAGTACCCGGATAAAGCTACCGACCTGTCGCAAGTCACTGACAAACTTTATCACAAAATGTTATACACCCCGCATTGATCGAGATGAATGCATAGGTAGTAGTAAACCCATGGCCAACTACCATAAGATCACGGCCACAACGGCCACTTTAAAACTAAGGTACTCCTCCCTCATGCCTAGGTAGCAGTAAACCCAACCACCATACGATCACGGCCACAACGGCCCCTTTAAAACTAAGGTACTCCTCCCTCATGCATAGGTAGTAGTAAACCCAACCACCATACGATCATGGCCACAACGGCCCCTTTAAAACTAAGGTACTCCTCCCTCATGCCTAGGTAGTATTAGTCTTATTCTGTTTAGACCCTTGTGTTTTCTAGCTCCCAAAGGTTTTTTGATTATTTGGTTTTCAGATATTTTGGCTTTTCACGTACCTCATGAAGGTTATTCCAGAAACGCGCCGTGCGCACTAAATTAGATATCTACGTTTTTATTTGTTAGATAAGTACACCTTTCTCTGTATAATTCACAGAATATATATCCATTGTTTAAATTTCGCAAATATTTTCATCACGCTCTTCACGTCATTTGTTAAAATTTATTACAGTCCATTTTATGTTGTTTCAAAGAGTTCACATTTTCATTGTTCTCGATTAAGTTTTTCAACTCTTCATTGATTAGACATTGGTTAATGAAATCTTGAACTTTCTTCCACTTTGATTTATATTTTTCGAAATCAAAATACGAAACTCCCATTTCAAAACTAATTACACTATAAGTTTCAATTGTCTGACCGATGGACAAAACCTTTATACATGCAATAATAATTTCCCAAAGACTTTAAAATTATTTGGCTTTCAAATATTTTGCTTCTTCGATATACGGATTCTGATTACCCCTTTGGTATCTTCAAACTCTTCTTTGGGCGTACCCGATGAAGGTTATTCCAGTAAGGTGTCGTGCGCACTATACGTATTTATTTCCGTTGCTTTATCAGTTTGCGATAATGCTACATCGTCAATAGACTAACTCTGCTGTTTCACTTAGCGACTTCCCATATTGTCAGTTTCCATGTATTATGAATATGGCACCAGTCCCATTTCCACTTCCTCAAAACAGCTATATCCGACTTGTTTAAATTCTGCGTAGTTCTGAACTTTCATTACCATGTGTTCGGAATTTGCCATATGCTTCTTCCACTTGAAGACATTTCATTGGACCATCTTACAGATGATTTACAGAACACGTGACATTTGTATCTGATTCACAGTGAACAGGCGTATCAATTCAGTGATTGAGGAATCGATTGAGTATTGACACGCACTCTTCACTGAAAGCCAGACACAATACATATAAGATATAAGAAGAGTTTGAAGATATTAATGGGGTAATCAGAATCCGTATATCAAAGAAGGACAGACAACACAATGACCAAAAGAAAAAGTACAAAATGACAAACAACAATATACAAAGAATACACATAAAACTAAAAATCGGGTAACACGAACCCTAATGAAAACCGGGGGTGAATTCAGGTGCTCCGGAAGGATGTAGCATGTCCTGTGAATTGCAACGTATTTTAGAAGACCCCTCCCTTGCACAATCAAATGGAATAAATAAACAAAGGCCATGACGTGAACGTAACAAGTTAAATTGTCAGCCCCTTATTATACCAGAAGGAGTCAAAAAAGATCATAACCGTGAATTTAATCATTTGTCATTTTGTTCCAGTGATAATCTAGTTTATGCCAATATGTGGCTTATGGTTGGCTTATGGTGTAAACCGCTACTTTCAACAATATTTCCATTGTATCGTGGCGTGGAGTTTTATTGATGGGGAAAACCGGAGTACACGAAGAAAACCACTGACCTGTCGCAAGTCACTGACAAACTTATCACATAATGTTGTATCGAGTACACCTCGCCTGAGCGGGGGTTGAACTCGCAGCGTTAATGGTGATAGGCACTGATTGCACAGGCAGTTGTCAATCCAACTACCATACTATCCATACGGCCCCTCTTCGAAAGATAATCAAGTTTTTGTTCATGTATGAAATCGACAAAATAATTTCTTTGTATGTTATTGATATATATGTCTGTCATGTATTTGTAGGTAATTGTTTATTTCTTTACTTTTCAGCAAATGTTAAATGTATCACATTTGACATTTTATCTAGTTTATTTATCAATAATTGGAAAAGTCTTATTTGGAGTAGAAGCCGGGACTTTCCACGCTCCAGACCATCGGATTCTTCCGTACATTTATGACGACATTCGGAAATATGAACACCGGATTATTCCGAACATGTATGGTGGTTATAATAATAAAGAACAAAGGAGTGTTCCGAACAGATACAATTCTTACTACAAAGCAAAACCTCGGAATGTACCGTACATAAACGGCGATAAACAATTGGGGCACACAGCCTACAGTAACAACCAAAAACCAAGACATCGAATTGTTCCGTACATATACGATGACCATCACGTAACAAAACATCGGAATGTTCCGAACAAACACGGTGACTACCAAAAACCTGACCTCCAGATTGTATCGAATATATATTTGTATTACTACCCTATATCATTGGTATTCCTACCAACATTTAGTGTGTCACAACCAAGCCAACCAATTGTATACGATGGTAAGTTTGCATGTAATACATGCACTTAAAGAAATCGTGCGGTATTCTACAAGCATCTTTTCTGTAGACTAACGTTTTGAGTTCGAACGAGGCGCAGGCGAGGTAACTCGATACAACATCATGTGTTAAATTTTGTCAGTGACTTCCGGCAGATCGGTGGTTTTCTGCGGATACTCCGGTTTCCTCCACCAATAAAACTGACCACCACGATATAACTGACATATTGACGAAAGTGGCGTTAAACACCATAACCCCCTCTTTTCTGTAGATCATGCCGGGCCACTTAAAAAATCATATCAAAATTTGAACATCCCAAACGTAGATATCAAATTTAGTGCGCACGACGCCCGTTTGGAACATTCTTCATCAGATACGCCCAAAATCAAAAAAGATTGGAAAATCAAAATAATTTTAAAATCTTACTTCTATTACAGTTTTTTTTGTACTTGTAAATAAAGAGGAAAAATAGAAATTACACGTGACACTCAGAATAACAATACAAATAGTCAAATTATTAGGAGAGCAAACAGAAAATATTAAATAAACAAATAAACTTGAACAACTTAATATTGGAGTTCACAAAATCTGCACAAACATTGCTAAAACAAACCTCTACATTAAAGCCAATTCAAGAACTACTTGATGGTGGAGTTATGAAAGGTGTGAAGATGTCAACAGAGTAATAAGGAGGAGTAAGTCGAAGATGAGTAGGCAATACAATGACCAAAAGACACAGGGCACAAATACTACCAATGGTCCACAAAAAGTACTCGGAAAACAAAATAAAGTAAAGATTTGGCAATACGAACCCACACTAAAATCGCGGTTTGAACGCAGGTGCTCCGGACAGGTAAGCAGTTCCTGCTTCACAAGTGCCATCCGTCGTGCTACTAATAAACGAAACGAATATCATCTGATATGGAAAGTATGGACATATGTATTATATAATGTATATGCAGTTTTTCTGTATAATTTATACAATCATAATTTGGTTTATGATGCTTAACGCCACTGTCAACAATATTTCAGTTCTATCATGGCGATCAGTTTTATTGGTGGATGAAATAGGATTACCCGTAGAAAACCACCGACACGTATAGCAAGTCACTGACAAACTTTATCACATAATGTTGTATCGAGTACATCTCGCCATAAGCGAGGTTCGAGCTCACAACGTTAGTGGAGACAGGCACTGATTGCATAGGTAGTTGTAAATCTAACTACCATACGATAACGACCACGACGGTCACTTCAAAAATAATAAAATACAATAAAAAAACAATAGAGAAATAAAATGAAAAAAAATCAATCTTATTTTTCCCTATAGAACCACAGTCGATGATACACAATTTAGTGATCCTGGTCCTGATGATGTTTGTAGCTACAGATGTTTTGACCAATGAAAACTCACTGCTGAGGACATTTTTATTCCAAGATACACAAAACCCAGTACCAATGTTATCAAATACACTTCCACCAGGAACAGTAACTCCAACCCAACCATTGCTTGCTATGTCATCAAATTCTGTAACACCGTCTACTACAGTACAACCCCAGATCTCCCTCAGAAAACAATGACCGGTTTAGACAGTTAACCAGTTTACTCTGGTTTCTGGATTGATACGAAAGTAAGAAACTTTGGGTTTTGATGTGTATCAAATCATATATGCAAAGGAATTTAGTTGGAAATACAATATTGTACTCATCAAAATAATGTTTACAAATGAAATAGAATTAAAGAGATAAACAAATGTATAATAAAGAAATAAATGTATTTTTAAAATAAATATTTAAATCATGCATTCAGTTCTTTGTTACTTGCGTGATTGTTTATTATAAAAAAAATTTATTTTTTCATCATGACGGTTTTTGTTTTTGTTTCGTTTTTTTTCTATTATAGTCCATTTCTCAATTTAATGAAGTTTTGGTTTATAGTGTTTAACGCCACTTTCAACAATATTTCAGTTATATCGTGGCGGTCAGTTTTATTGGTGGAGGAAACCAGAGTACCCGGAGAAAACCACCTGAGGCAACTCGCAGACAAACTTTATCACATAATGTTGTATCGAGTACACCTCGCCACGAACGTGGTTCGAACACACAACTTTAATGGTGATATACACTGACTGCACATGTAGTTGTAAATCCAACTACATCATGACCACGACGGCCCCTTCAAATTAATGAAGGATACAACCCTAGATATCATATTTAGTGTATACGACATGTTTCTAGACGAGCCTTCATTATGAACGCTCAAAGTCAAAGGATTGGAAAGCAAACTAATTGAAAAGTTTCTAAAAGCGAGAAAACAAAAATGGCCTAAACAGGTCATGGACAATCATCGGTCAAGGACACCAATGCCGGATTTTCCTATTATTGACATTGAGAAGCGAATGATGACTATTATAGCAAAACATCAAACACAAATTGTAGCGGACATCACAATACGGAACACAACACATGAAAACATATCTTTGGATAACAGGAACAACAAAAACCCAACTAGAGGCCTGAGCCGAACTCGTGTGCTCCTCTCTGGAAGGGAAGGAAGTTCCAGCTTCACTAGTGGCATCCGTCGTGTTCTCCTGTATATAATCCGGTGATAAGTCATAAATGAGGATAAGGAGGATCTAATTGACAATCGAAACGTATCAGTGGTTATCTGTGATAATGATATACGGTAGCGGTTAATTGGTTTTCTTTTGTTTTATGGTATTAAGGCCACTTTCAACAATATTTCAGCTATATCGTGGCGGTCATATTTATTGGTGGAGGAAACCGTAGTACCCGGAGAAAATAACCGACCTGTCGTAAGTCAGTGACAAACTTTATCACACAATGTTGTATCGTGTATACCTCGCCATTAACGGGGTTCGAATTCACAACTTTAGTCGTGCTATGCACTGATTGCATAGATAGTTGTAAAAATCAAACTACCATACGACTTCCACGGTTATCTGAGACACTGATATTCCGTAACGGTTTACCAGACCGTGATGGTAAAACCGTTTCATTATGCGATGTACATGATCCATAGAGACAAAAGAAAGGACGTTTGTTTCAATTGCTTTTAGACTATTTTTATATGTTTGTATTAAATGAAGCATCAGCCTAATTTTACGTACTATAGTCCTCCCCAAAATCCCAAATGTTTTATTTCCTAATTATTATAAACATATAATTACAAAATGTAGTTTTCATTGGATAGTGTCAGACATTTGTATATTTCATCATTCTGTTCCAATCACATTTTAATATTTGATTTTATTTTAACTGATACAGAGAGCTTCAAACTAATAAAAGTTACATGAAAATATATTTCATCATACTGTTCCAATCAAATTTCATTATTTAATTTTTAACCTGATACATATAGAATTTAACTCTCGAGAGTGGAGACATATCGTAACCCACATGGGCAACTGAAGGAGAATTTGTTTCTCCCATTATTTGACACGAACTTTATTTCAAAAGCCGTCAAACGAGTCAAACGAATCAAATGCGGGGAAAAGCACGAGATATTTTAATCCTCTAGAGGATTACAGATTTTTCCACCACTGGTTCAGCGGGGTTAAAATGATGTCATACTGGGAGGAAAAGAATTTCATACTAATAAAATTCCCATAATAATATATTTCATCATTCTGTTCCAATCAGATTTTATTATTTTATTTTTTTAACTGATACAAAGAGCTCCATACTAACAAATAAAATTTATATAATAATATATTACATCATTCTGTTCCAATCAAATTGTATTATTTGATTTTTTAACTGATACCGAGAGCCTCGTTCTTATAATATTTCTATGATAAACTAACAGTCTAATCAAATGATGGATCCCTGGGTTTAATTGGTCTATTCTTTCTCATATCGAGGTTCTGCATTTTTAACTTGTCTCCTTCACTGCTGCGTCTTAACAGAAAACCCGCTCGTCTTTCCTGTATACCCTTTATGTGCAGATAGAGATTCATTACCAGACCAAAGGCTATAATTGTCGCTATGGTCAACAGCACAAAAAATACGTAGCTTAGTACTTCCAGAATACTGATACATTTGTTACCACTGGCGATTCCTGCAGCAACAAAAAAATAGTGTAAATGCTAAAGTTACTTTAATGGAACCATTTTGAAATAAGTAATACATGTAAAAAAGAAATGTCTATATATTTAGAATATTGTGACTTCGCCATTCAGTAGGGCATAATCGTATTACCTAAAATATAAAATGCCAGCAGATAGCCACGAATACCGATTTCTGAATGTGCTAAAAAAAAATTGGGGGAGGGCGTAATATTGGATCGTTTTTGGGTACCGTTATGACAAAACCAAAAATACTTTCTGCATTTTCTCTTTAATTCAATACTTTTTTCATATTTTGTCAGTGCATTCGTGTCTCTCTTTCTTTTAAAGTTTGACAGTTAATTTCTAAGTTAGAATGAAATAAAACAGTAATCAATCATCTTATGACAACAAAATTAACACCAAATGAATAACGATGTCATAAAAAAAAGTACATTGGATTTATAGCTACCTATGCAATCAGTGCCTATCACTACAAATGTTGTGAGTTTGAATCCTGCTCATGGAGGGATGTACTCGATACAACATTATGTGATAAAGTTTGTTAGACACTTGCAGTAGGTCGGTGGTTTTCTCCGGGAACTCCGGTTTCCTCCACCAATAAAACTGACCACCACGATATAACTGAAATATTGTTGAAAGTGGCGTTAAGCACCATAATCCCCTTCTTATGATAACAAAATGAACATCAAATGAGTAACACTTTACTCGTAATAAAAACAATGCAGGTTACAAGTGATTTCTAGATTAAATAGATATAATTCAGGACATTTCCTATAATTATGTCGTGGATCTTTTGAAAACTTGCATATTGAATTTACTGAGAAAGATAGTACTGTGTACGTATGCTATGCATACTATATATAGCTATCTCATCCCAGAGGAAAGCCACCGGATGTACAAAAATGACTTCGTTTCTCCGTTGCAGGATACAACCGTTCGAACGAGGTGTCCGATAGTTGTGTTGAGCGAAACTCTCCCTCAGAATGATACCTAAATTAATACCCCGTTGATAAAGATTGTCGTACTATATGCATGTGAATGACAACAAACATCTCTTATTAGCAATAGCTTAAGAGCGGTCGTTTGTTACCCGTTACAAGGCAAGTTTTGCCGACCCTTTCCAATATTTTCCCTCTATTTTCCTGTGGAATTCTAAATCTTCATCCATATGTAAATTTCAGTGCTAACCTTTTACCTATTAAATACTTTTTTGTAAGCTGGTTCTCTTCATGGCTATAACTGAAATACCTGACTTAAACAAAATTGAACAAATCAATGAATGAATGGATCAATCAATCAATCAATCAATCAATCAATCAATCAATCAATCACACTACATTTTTAAGGTGTATATTACATACCTGAGCCACCATTACATGGATCAGAACTCATACAATTAGTTTTGTAAAACGATGTCGCTCTTTTATCTACAAAAGACAGATTTATTGTTTAATAAAAATGCCATTTGAGTAGCAAGTAGCATGACAAAATAAAACACGTGGTTCTGAATTTAAGTACATGCCATCAATGAAATACTTCTCCCAGTCGTAAGTTTCAAAATAACGAAAACAGAAAAATAAATGCCCTTTCATAATTACTAGTAAATGACGTTTTCTTGTAATTTTTTCACGCCACGATATAGCTGAGATATTGCTAAAGTTTACGTTAAACACTAATCAATCAATCAATCAATCAATCAATTGTTTTTATTTACTTCAGTGTGTGTCGCAATTCTACCAAGAGTATAGGGGCGTCGTGGTCGTATGATAGATTGATTTACAACTACCTATGTAATCAGTTCCTATCACCACTAAACTTATGAGTTCGAACCACGTTCATGGCGAGATGTACTCGATACAACATTATGTGATAAAGTTTGTCAGTGACTTGTAAAAGATCGGTGGTTTTCTCCGCCAATAAAACTAGTACTGAGGCCACGATATAACTGAAATATTGTTGAAAGTGGCGTTAAACACCATAAACCAAACAAAACCAAAAGTACAAATATGGGAATATGCATTATGAGTGAACTTTGTAAGACAATAAATAATGTATACAGTTATTTTATTCCGCATACACAGATGCAACCTATGTAAATGTAAGAAAGCACCATACTTTATGTCCATTACAGCGTTAGGGTTATGGCTTTTAACGCCACATTCAACAATATTTCAGTTATATCGTGGCGGTCAGTCTTATCAATGGAGGACATCGGACACGGGCACTTGTTTCATTCAAAAAATATATGCCCCCTCCTCTTCCCTACTTCAAGGTAAACATCTGCCCTTTTCCCCTTCCCCACTTCGCCTCAATATTTTTCGCTTATTTGTGATCCTTTAGTTTAAACATATTTTATTAATTAATAAATATAGTACAATGACATAAATTGTAATATGATACAATACAAATAATTAAAGGGATTCGAAAACAAGTTTTTAAAAAACTTATATTAATTTCGTTTGTGATCCTTTCGCTGACCCAATTATATTGTTACACTCCCGAGATATTTCTCTTTTCGACTGCCACATTTAGATATATCTACCGGGCCCCCTTCAGACGAATTGGACAAGAATATTCAGCGAAAGTAGCTTGTTTTACTTTTAAGTCATTGAAACGGATTCAGCCACTTCCGGTTTGCGCTGGATTTTTCATATGAATTCGGAATTCTCTAGACCGGCCATGTGTAACAATGTCATCGTGGTCATCTCCTCTCAAATGTAAAGTAAGCCTTTAAAATACAGATAATTGTTCCAATGCAGATTATAAAAATATGTTCAACTCCAAATTATTNAATATTCTTGTCCAATTCGTCTGAGGGGGGCCCGGTAGGTATATTTAAATGTGGCAGTCGAAAAGAGAAATATATCGGGAGTGTAACGATATAATTGGGTCAGCGAAAGGATCATAAATAAGCGAAAAATATTGAGGCGAAGTGGGGAAGGGGAATAGGGCAGATGTTTACCTTGAAGTAAGGAAGAGGAGAGGCATATGATATATTTTTTTAATGTAACAAGTGCCTGTGACATCGAATGTACCTGCGAAAACCACTGAACTGCCTGCACGACCATGACGGTCCCTTGTTCATTACAAATTCTGCTACATGGACACATATTTCAAGTAAGGGTGAGAGAGTGATTTTTGTTTAACGGCAATTGTGTTCAGCTATATCATTACGAGATTAAGTTACATTCGATGAGAAGATAATGATGTTCACTTTGTACTAAACCAACACTCTTGGATTTTATATGCTGGGTCACTGAAACAACAGTCCATAGCCAGACATGTGGTGTCACTCTGACACATTATTCTGATTCCGATCCAACCAATCTTTGCTCTTACTTAATGCTGAGTGCTCAGCGGAGAAACAACAAATACCCAATTTCATAGTCTTTATTTGCCTGTCTACTGCTCTCCATTCGAGTAGGTCAACCATTACACTACCGATGCGGTTATATTTCAACTTAAATACAAATTTCAAACGACAAAAACACAGATGGTTTTCTACGTCACACGCACGGATACTCGAACATCGCCTCGAGGTAGGTTTATGCAGTTGTACAATTCAAAAAAAAGGAAACTAACAAAACCAAGTAGTTCACCGAAGGGCCCACATATCAGACTTCATTGTTAGCATACATTCATTGCGTGGAAACCAGGGGCGGATCCAGGATTTCAAGTTAGGGGGGGCGCACTTATAAAAAATCGCAAAAATATTTGGGCATTTCGTGTGAAAAATCACGATTTTACGCAAAAAAATCTTATTTTTTCCAATTTTAGGGGGCGCCCCCCCCCCCTGGAAACCCGTAAGTTTTGCAAACACTTCTGTACAGTGTGATGGGTTTTGTGTGAACTGTCTCCTTTCCCGGAATTTTAACTGTACAGAAGTGTTGGCAAAACTGACGGGTTTCCACGCAATCAATGTATGCTAACAATGAAGTCTGATATGTGGGCCCTTCGGTGAACTACTTGGTTTTGCTAGTTTTCCTTTTTTTAAATTGTACAACTGCATAAATCTACCTCGAGGCGACGTTCGCGATGTTCAAGTATCCGTGTGTGTGACGTAGCAAACCATCCGTGAAACATATAATGAAAACAACACGAATGACAAATAAGGCGTGAATTTATACAAATGTAGTTGAGAAGACATTGAAAAGTGTGTGAGTATTATTCAACACTGAATGAATAAGGTATTTTGCAACCATATTTTAAAGATTATAGCTTATCTTATCTTGTTAGAATATCATTCGGACTGATTATTTCATGTTGTCAGAAAATGTTGGATTGTTCTATGGTGTTTTAACGCCACTTCAACAATAGTTCAGTTATATCCTGGCAGTCAGTTTTATTAGTGGACGAAACAGGGGTACCCTGAGAAAGCCACCGACCTGTCGCAAGTTACCGACAAACTTTATTACATAATGTGGTATTGATTGAGTACACCTCGCCTGAGCGTGATTCGAACTAACAGCGTTAGTTAGGAAAATGTTAGTGCTAGCCTGTCATTATTTGATGGAAAAATAAATTAATAAAAAAATAGATAGCTTCATATTTGTATTTTTTTTTTCATTATAACTCCATAATGGTATACTATAGGATTTTAATTTTACTTACTGATATAAACATAAGGTGAAGAGCAAATAATATCCCCACTGAGTGTTACATTGTTGTTCTTGGCGTAAGGGATGAACCACAGACTACTACAGTCACATTCCCATGGTACACCCCAGAGGCTTAAATGTCCAAGGGAATATGTTTTAGCCAAAAGCGCCGCCGGTAATCTCGTGATACCATTGTAGCTGATAGATAAATTACTCAGCTTAGGAAGAGCGTTAAACGTGTCTGAGCTCAATGTTGTGATATGGTTATTGTCTAGAACTACAGTAGCGACGTTAGTAATGGCATAAAGGGCTCCAAACGGAAGTTGACCTGCAACGATTTCACTATTTCGAATAATAAATTCACCCTTTGGTGATAAGGCTGTTGTCATTTTCTTCACGTCAAGCCCTGTAAAACTATCTGGGACCATGTTTGCAATTGATCCTCCTTGTATAATAAACGAATTCACCTCTCCAAAGTGAGAAAATGATTGGGTGGGTAGTGAAAGTATGTCACAGTCCTGAATGATAACTTCTTCAACCCATCCGAAATCTTGAAACGTGTCTTTAAATAATATCAGAAAACTTTTAGCATAACACATGATGTGGAATGATGGAGAAAATCTAGAGTCGAACGTTGCTGTATTTATAGCGCTGAATCCGCTGAATGTTGGTCCATTTGGTGCAGACGCTGGGAGTTCACCGGCAACATCCTTTAGTAAAATACGTTGGGGCTGTACTGTAAAACTTGAGAAAACTAATGGTAAAACCCAGCTTCTGGCATTACACGTGTACAGTACGGTACTAGCATCGTAAGAACACCCTGTAGGGTTAGTTAATATCAGTGGCACGAACGTTACTATCACAAAGCACTGAACAAGCATATCGTCCTAAAAAGGTGTTTTCTATCAAATCCACGGTGTTAGAAATTCCATTTGTTTACCAATTGCAGGAAGCCATTTCATATTTCATTTCATACAATTTCATTTCACAAATAGTATGTCAAAAAAGATTTAATTAGAATGCATATACACTTTTGTATAATTATTTAATCATTGAATTACATTGTAAAATAAGGATTAAGATATTATATATTAACTGCCATATTAAGGCCACCAATTCATTATTTCATGGGCTTTTAAATCGTGTTAAATATGTAAATATTAAACGTATTATCGAATTAGGATTAAAGTTTTAAAATATATGTATACCATGTAGATAAATATACGTGTTATCACGTATGGATTATAGTTGTATATAATGGTAATAACAAAATTACAGAACTCCGAACAATCTTCCAAAGGGAAAGACAAAACTCATAAGTACACAAACAGACAAAATCAGTCAACAACCGGAAAAATGTGTATATTATATAGATATATCATAATGAATGTAACTGTCACGGCGGTAATCCCAATGATTATTGTGGTTAAACCCCGCCATATTTTATGGAAGTGCCTGTAATAAGACAGGAAAGTGAACGATCATGAATTTGTGTGTTAGGTGCATCGGTTTAGACTCTTTTGAGATGTTTCTTTTTAATTTTGGAACTGTACCGAGAGAGTGGTTAATTTTTGTTTTTTCATTTTATTATTAACTATACGGAATACATCTCTGAACCTAAATAGAAAACGAACCCTCAATACCTAAGCTACTTTCATATAATAGACGATATGGATACAAAAACAACAACAGCAGTTCAAACTCAAAAGACAAAACGAAAATCTAACAATTCATAATCCAACATAAAACCAGTGATATATCAACTCAACCATTACATTATTTGACCGAGTTTTAGGTCTAGTATTTGGATAAACTAATAATATTAAGTGATTATTTAAAATTGAAGTCTTTTGTTGAGATCAGTATAAGGTTTTAATGATAAATATAATCAATATTGAACGAGGCCGTACACCGAGGTCATTATTTGTGCCTTTGGAGCATAAATATATATAATGTGATTAAAATTGAATACTCATTATATAGATGAATAAGTTAGTGGACTAGACTGTATATATGAGTAGCACCGCGGAGAATGCTTACCCTTCGCGAACACATGACATTGGTAGGGTCCGTCTTGCTCATCTTCTTGTTTTTTGTATTGTCCTATCATGTGTTATAACGTTCTGAGTTCCGTGTCGTGATGTCCGTTACGATTTCCGTATAAAAACGTTGTTCGGTCCGTCTTTACCTCCAGTTGATTTCGTAGGATGGCTCGTGTATTAGAATGCCTAATAAGGGAATTAGGCATAAATAACAACACCTCTGGTAATACCACATACAAACCAACTTCGTTCGACAAAGATGAAATCCTAGATAACCACAGATCCTCCATGACCTCTTTAAACATTCCCTCTGGTAAAGAGTCTGAGGACATACCCTATTTGTATTGGATACCTAAACTCCATAAGACACAATACAAAGAAAGGTACATAGCGGGATCATCAACTTGTTCGACGAAAGAATTGTCTATTTACCTAACAAAGATTCTGTCTGCAGTAAAAGAGGGACAACAGAAATATTGTGAAACTGTTTACTCGCGTAGTGGCATAAATTACATGTGGATTTTGAAAAACTCGAAAGATCTTTTGGATAACCTTAAATCAAGATCTTTCTCTCAAGTATCCTCCATCAAAACTTTTGATTTTTCAACTCTATATACCACCCTACCGCATGACAAATTAAAAACCCGCTTAAAAGAAACAATACACAAAGCTTTCAGTTATAGAAACGATGCCTCAAAATTTGTTGTGTTAGGTTACAATTCCACATATTTTTCTAACAAAATTCAAAAAGGTAAAACATGCTACTCCGAGGAACAAGTGATCAGTATCCTGGAATTCCTCATCGATAACATATTTGTCTCCTTTGGAGGGACACTGTTTCAGCAGGTCGTCGGCATACCAATGGGTACGAATTGTGCCCCTCTTCTAGCCGATTTATTTTTATACTCATATGAGTCGGAGTTTCTTCAAAAACTTGTTAAAGATAAGAAGATTCATGAAGCTAGAGCCTTTAATTTCACATACAGGTATATTGATGACGTTTTATCTATCAATAATTCTAGATTTGCAGAATTTCTTCCATTGATATATCCTCCAGAGCTGGAAATTAAAGAGACCACAGATACAGCTTCATCAGCATCATTTTTGGACTTATACCTCGAATTTGACGACAGTGGTTAACTCAGTACTAAAATTTATGATAAACGAGACGACTTCAATTTTAAAATCATAAATTTTCCTAATATGTGCAGCAATATACCAGCTTCTCCTGCATATGGTGTTTACATCTCGCAATTGATTCGTTATGCAAGAGCCAGTAGCAATTATTCTGATTTCTTGAAGCGTCATCTTTGTCTGAAAAACAGGCTACTGGACCAGGGCTATAAAAAGATTCGCCTTATTCGATCTCTTAAAAAGTTTATATTCCAATATCAAGATCTTGTCGAAATATATTCTGTCTCTGCAGATACAATACTAAAAAATACATTTTCATATAGTGAAAATGTATAAAGATAATGTATAAAGATAAGGATTTGGTATACGTGGTTTACATGTCAAAATTATTTTTTGTGAATGTGTGACGTAAAAATGCTTTTGACATTTACTGTCGTAATTAAAATACTTCAAAGGACTCATAGTTGATGGTGATGGTTCACGAGATATATTAGATACTGAGTTTGGTACTGTTTGACTGCTATTTTGCCTGTTTTTTCCAGTATTGTTGTAAATGCTGTTTTAGTGACTTCGGGAACCTTTGAATCGTAATGGAAGCGAGAGGTTGGCGCCGTAAAATCTGATTCAATCCACCATTTCTTTAGAAATGCCTGTACCAAGTCAGGACCATTGCGGTTTTCCAGTTTCCCGGTTGTTGACTGATTTTGTCTGTTTATTGATTTATGAATTTTGAATTTCCCTTTGGAAGATTGCTCTGTATTCGGTAATTTTGTTATTACCCTTATTTACATTATTTGTGTTTGTTTGCGCATAGTGGTGTCCAACACATATTGTGTTGTGTTTTTGTTTTGTTTTTCTTCGTCTTGTGTACCCTATGTTGCCAGTTTCTCTGGTTTCTCCATTTTTATTGCCCTTTTTAATATTCTCTAACGTTTATTTACACTGTTTGTGCATGAATGATTTAAATTCATAATGGATGAAGGCTCGTCAATGATCAAAGACTTAAAACAAATACTGAATAGATTTGTATGTCACCATACAAAGATAAGAGTTATCACAGAAGACGACAGAAATATCGATATAAATTTACCGATAACTTCCATGGTCATTGGTAGAAAATAGCACCACACTTTTTATATAGTCCTATTTATGTAGAAATATGGTCGATTTATTAATCATACTATATTTATAAAGTATAAATAAATCTGTTCTTCTTCGATATACTATATTTATATAGTATAAATAAATCTGTTCTTCGATATACGGATTCTGATTGCCCCTTTGGTATCTTCTGTGTTGTCTGTTCTGTGATATACGGATTCTGATTGCCCCTTTGGTATCTTCCGTGTTGTCTGTTCTTCGATATACGGATTCTGATTGCCCCTTTGGTATCTTCTGTGTTGTCTGTTCTGTGATATACGGATTCTGATTGCCCCTTTGGTATCTTCTGTGTTGTCTGTTCTGTGATATACGGATTCTGATTGCCCATTTGGTATCTTCTATGTTGTCTGTTCTTCGATATACGGATTCTGATTGCCCCTTTGGTATCTTCTGTGTTGTCTGTTCTGTGATATACGGATTCTGATTGCCCCTTTGGTATCTTCTGTGTTGTCTGTTCTTCGATATACGGATTCTGATTGCCCCTTTGGTATCTTCTGTGTGTCTGTTCTTCGATATACGGATTCTGATTGCCCCTTTGGTATCTTCAGACTGGTCTTGTGTTGAATATTGGACAAGCCCTTGGTTAGGTCAGGTCTGATATCCTTGTCGTGTTGAATATTGGACAAGCCCTTGGTTAGGTCAGGTCTGATATCCTTGTCGTGTTGACTATTGGACAAGCCCTTGGTTAGGTCAGGTCTGATATCCTTGTCGTGTTGAATATTGGACAAGGCCTTGGTTAGGTCAGGTCTGATATCCTTGTCGTGTTGAATATTGGACAAGTCCTTGGTTAGGTCAGGTCTGATATCCTTATCGTGTTTAATATTGGACAAGTCCTTGGTTAGGTCAGGTCTGATATCCTTGTCGTGTTGAATATTGGGCAAGTCCTTGGTTAGGTCAGGTCTGATATCCTTGTCGTGTTGAATATTGGACAAGTCCTTGGTTAGGTCAGGTCTGATATCCTTGTCGTGTTGAATATTGGACAAATCCTTGGTTAGG
>MJUT01022383.1:68996-108533 GCA_002080005.1 Gigantidas platifrons
GGTAAGTTTTATTGGTGGAGGAAACCAGAGAACACCACCAACCTGTCGTATCGTGGGGTAAGTTTTATTGGTGGAGGAAACCAGAGAACACCACCAACCTGTCGTATCGTGGGGTAAGTTTTATTGGTGGAGGAAACCAGAGAACACCACCAACCTGTCGTATCGTGGGGTAAGTTTTATTGGTGGATGAAACCAGAGAACACCACCAACCTGTCGTATCGTGGGGTAAGTTTTATTGGTGGAGGAAACCAGAGAACACCACCAACCTGTCGTATCGTGGGGTAAGTTTTATTGGTGGAGGAAACCAGAGAACACTACCAACCTGTCGCAAGTCACTGACAAATTTTATCACATAATGTCGTACCTCACCATGAACGGGATTCGAACTCACAATGTTAGTGGTAATATGCACTGATTGCATAGGTAGTTATCAATCCAACTACCTTACGATCACCACGACGACGACCCTCCATTACCCCTTTGGTATCTTCAAATAATAACTAATAATTCTTAGATTATTGGAAACGACATACACATACAGCTATATCTAACGGTATTACATACACATACAGCTATATCTAACGGTATTACATACACATACAGCTATATCTAACGGTATTACATACACATACAGCTATATCTAACGGTATTACATACACATACAGCTATATCTAACGGTATTGCGTAGCCGTAGAAGTCATATCGTAGTAAGCTGATGCTCTGAACTTGGGTTTAAGTGAGAATTGGACTTATCAAATAATTCATCCAGCGTGTGAATTAGTAACAACTTCAATATTTTAAACATAATACTGGTTCAAACGGAACCTTTACGTTAGAGCGAGTGAGCGAGTGATAAAATGAAATACAAAGAATACCAAACATTCGGAACAATTCCAAAATAAAATATGACAATGGTAGAAAGTAGCAAAATCGATACCCTTAATATACCAATACATGACCACTCACTTTCCTAGCTTGGTTCAGGCACGTCAATAAAAAGTGGCGGGGTAAAATTAGTTTGATAGGCGCAAACATCCCTTATTAGTGAAATGATGCTGTCATGAAAGTGCTTTCCAGGTGAATAAAATGCCAAACATCACATCTAACCCATCGTCGGATTACGCTTCGTTGAGTGAGGAACGAATCGTAATCAGCCGTGGGTTTCCGACGATGCATCTAATCTAGCGAACAGCGTTATTATAAAGAACGTCATAATCTTGAACATTATACATAATATATTTAATCTTTTTGAATGAGTGATTGTTGTTTAACGCCAGATGGTCAGTAGTTTTTCAGATATCAAATGGGGAGAACAAGTCTCCATGTTGTTAGATCCTTATGTTCTACTAATCATGGTAAATCTGAACGTACCTGTTACTCCATCACAAGGACTGTAATCGACACAATTGGTCGAGTAAAACGAGGCAGCTCTGGTATCTAAAATAATATTAAAACGTACATGTATAACTCAACATTCTGGCGAGACGTCGTTTCACACTCGATTTAGGGCGTACTTTTGCTCATTGTTTAAGCTTTTACTGTGACTGTGAAATACAGAAAAGCAATACAATCCTTGTTCCTTTATTTGAATTAGTGTCTGAGTGTAATGTTAGATACTATATCATGTTCTTTTATATCGTGCTCACTAAATCTGATATCTATGTTTTTATTACATCCAGATCCTTTCTCACTAAATGTAGCATATCTTACATCATGCATGTTTTAAAAGTTTATGTGTATTTACATTTACAAATTAAGGCTACGTTTGAACATTTTGTCTGTTTTGGACAGGTTAAATGTTGATTTACAACTATGAAGTTCGATATTAAATACATACCTGGAAATTAATCTATATATCTACGAGTTTATCAAATCGCTTCATATTGTGATTTGGTATTTCATTAATATTAAGATATGGTAGTTGTATGTTGCTCCACGTATACAATTCATTTACACGTGACTGAAAAATTATTTAGCTTTTATGATTGATTTGATTTGATTTTTGGTGTTTAACGCCACTTTCAGCAATATTCCAGCTATATCATGGCAACCAGTTTTAGTGGTGGAGGAAGCCGGAGTACCCAGAGAGAACCACCGACCCTGGGAACGAAACTGATAAACTTTATCACTTGCGGCTGCGAATCGCGTGCACCCTTTTTGTATTTACAAAGCTGGGCGCGAACCCACGCCGTATTGGTGATAGTCTTGTATGAGTTGTTGAGTTGTTAGATCCAACGACCTAACTCATTGAGCCACCCGGGCCCCTCTAGCTTTTATGTGTTGGATACTTGTTTTAATGAGCTAATATATAGAGGTGTCATAAATCAGCCATAAATTGCATACATGCATAGATAAAAATATATCCGTTCACAATGGAAATGACACTCGTAGATAGGGGGCTCGTAACACCTACCAATCTCCTTTGAAAACATTGAAGGGCTATTTAAGTCGAGATGTTTATTGTTATGACTTTTAAAAATCCGGATTGTTTTGTAGTTTGACCATCGGCCGTTTACCTAGACCAATTTGCATCGCGAGGGATCAAACCCCCACCTAGTACGGGTCAGGCAGTAAACACTCTACGATTAAACAACACTTACTTGTATGTTCAGCTGGTGCAGAGCATAATATATCTCCATGTAATGTGATATTGTTTTCAATGGCATAAGGAACAAACCATAACTCGCTACAGGTGCATGTCCATTGTATTCCCCACATGCTTACGTCTCCAAGGGACATAGAGGCTGAAAACATCCATTCTGGAACACTGGTAAATTGATTGTAGTTGAGTGATAGGTTAGTTAGTTTAGGATTGGAATAAAACGTATCCTTTTGAAATGATGTTATGTGATTATTGTCTAGTATTATGACTTCAACATTGGTTAAATGGAAGAAGGCACCAAACGGAAATGCTCCTGAAGTTAACTGACTGTTTCGTATGATGAATTCACCTTTTGGTGTCAATGATGTTGTAATTTTCTTCACATTAAGTCCTTTGAAACTGTCAGACACTATATTAGAAATAGAACCACCTTGAATAGTAAAAGAATTAATATCGCCAAGATATGAAAATACCTCTACTGGTAAAGAGAGAATATCACAGTCTTGTATAATTACCTCCTCAATCCATCCAAAATCCGTAAACGTGTCTTTGAAAATAATTAGAGAGCTTTTAGCATAACACATAATATGCAAAGATGGTGTAAATTTGGCATCGAACACGGCTGTATTGATGTTAACGAATCCGCTAAATGTAGGTCCATTTGGTGCCTGTTCTGGAAGTTCACCAGACACATCTTTCAGTAAAAGTCTTTGCGGCTGTACTGTAAAATCTGCATAAGCTAAAGGCAGTACCCAGAATCTAGCATTACACGTATAGAGCACAGTATCTGCATCGTACGAACACCCCGTAGGATTAGACATAGAAATATGTGCATATGCAATTATCAAAATGCATCTCCAGATCATAGTTTTCATTAATTACTGTATTGCTTAGTACACATTTTTGGTATATTATGTGTATTTTGTTCCTGGTGCCAACTTTTTAATCCGATACAATTTCATAATATGTGTTACGGTTACAACAAAAATAATAAATATAAAAACTAAAAGTTTATTAATAATATATATATACATAATCTCCATTTTAATTAAATTTAAAAACTATAATCATGAAGCTATTAAGGTCACCCGTGTTATAGAATTTGATTAATATAATCGCCATTTGTCCGAGGTCAATGGGTCTAGATATTATTCTCCATAATTGTTATAATCCACGTGTCATAATTTTGATATTGCTTTCTTTGGTAATATTATCACGGTAGGTATAATCAATGCACAGATGACTCGGACAGTCAGTCGTTGAATGACATAGTTTGTTTGTTTGATGGTGTTTAACGCCACTTTCAACAACATTTCAGTTATATCGTGGCTATCAGTTTTATTGGTGGAGGAAACCGGAGGACCCAGAGAAAGCCACCGACCTGTCCCAAATAACTGAGAAACTTTATCACATAATGGTGTACACCTCGCCCTGATCGAGATTCGAACTCACAACATCAGTGGTGATAGGCATTGATTGCATAGGTAGTTGTAAATCCAACTACCATACGATCACAGTCACGACGACTCTACGCATGCTTTGATAATATTATCATGGCTATAATTAATGCGCACATGACTCGGACAGTGAGACGTTGAATGCCATAGTGACTTGAAAATTGCATTTATTTACTAAGGTTTATCCTCTCTCATACATAGTTAACCGTAACCTATTTTGGCTATCATGTTTAGATACTCTTTGGATTTCTTCCTCCCAATGATTTTAAAATTATTTGGCTTTCCAATCTGTTGACTTTGATGAAGGGTAATCCAAACGTTTCGTGCGCACTAAATTAAGTATCCCGGTGTTAATTACATTTCTGTTAATACAACTCCCGATGAATCCAAAGGTTCAACACATATCTTTTATTAAGACTTTTAAAGAGTGCGCAATATTGTGTAATGATACCATTTAATTGTTTTGAATTGAAGTGTAGCTGCTACCACTACCAAATTCTCCATTTTTTTTTCTAGTGGCAGTAAAAAGTCGCTGACCCGGTTGACTCATCCCTTCCTGAACTTCTATATGGTTTTATATTTGATGAACTTATTCGCCTCCTGAATATAGCTGAAATATTTATAACTGGAGGATAAGCAATAATTAATCAATGAGCCTAGTGTTTTCAGATCTCAACATAAGAAACCGTCAGAAGTTCAATCAAATAATATCAGATCAGTTTAAATGATGTATTACAGGTTATCAGTTTGTATAATTTCAGATTTAGGTCAATGCTACTTAACATGACTTTCAATAATATTTCAGTTATATCGTGGCGGTCAGTTTTATTGGTGGAGGAAACCAGAAAACACAACCGACATGCCGGAAGTCACTGACAAACTTTATCATATAACGTTGGATCGAGTACACCTCGCCATGATCGGGATTCGAAATCACAACTTTAGTAGTGATATGCGCTGATTGCACAAGTATTCATATAATGGTGCATCCGTGGTGAGTTGGTTGCGATTATTAACCTCAACTCTGAAATAGAATCTTAAATAAAGCATTTCTATTCAGCTAGGTGTGGTTATACGCATTTTGCTTTACTAATTTTCTAAAAAAAATTTAACGACGGTGGCAATTGTGTATGGGAATTGTTGGCTAAAATCCAGCAAGATACATCCGTTTTTGTCATTATTAACATTTCTATTGCTTAGTAAGAAAAGTAAGATTCCCAAGTGGCAATCAGAGACCGTAAATCGAAGGCGGACAGACAGCAAAATGACCAAAAGAAAAAAAGATGTTTCTGCTCCACTAGTGGCACCCATTGTGTTACAAACCCTGTGATAAGTCATGAATGAGGAAAGATTAGAGAAATTCTTACGACAAGTGGAACATATCCGTTGTCGTTTGTGAAACATATATTCCGTAACGGTTAACAAAGTCATGGTAACGACCGTGAGGAATTCACCTTAACCAACAGGAACCCTTGGTCCAGTAACGTCCGTGTAAGCAGCAACCATCTACCAAGGCAACCCTGATAGAAAACACAAGCTCTGGAATATCAACATTGTATATACTCAATATACGGGTGATTCTGGAATGTTACTACATATAAATGAAAAGTTCACAATTGGAAAATTGAAATCATTTCTTTTGTCATAAAGTTTCATTCTTAGTGGTAGTCACTTTGGTTAAGGGTGGGGATGTCGGCTATAATTTTGAAAATGTATCACCCACGATTAGACTCGGTTGCAAAATTTGTATCTCGTGTATTTAATAACATTGTAGTTGGAATGATTGGTAGAGAATATCATAAAATGAAGTCAAATCACAAATATTTCTCGGCGCATCACTGAATTCCATTATTTACTTTCTAGCCGATTTTGACTATCCTGCTTAGGCCTTTTGTCTTTTGACTACATGAGAGGACCTGAATAAGGTGTGACAGAAACTACACTATATATCTACAAACACAAACTACCATGCAATATAAACGCAGATGAAGAAAAATAGCTGCAGCAATATTGCTACATACCAATTGTATATTTAATATCGGAACTAATTAACCCATATATACCTGCAGCAAAGCAATAGAAGCAGATTTCCCATTTGCAGAATCCACCCAAAGATTATAAAATTTGTATTTGTTGCTTCTCCGCTAAGCACGCAGCATTAAGGAGAAAGAACAAATAATTGTTGACTGGTGGGGCGAAAGGTCCACCCTCTGACTCGTGTATCAGTGAGCTAGCACTATAAATTACAACTCAGCCTGTTGGTCTAGTACAAAACGAACCTCATCATCCTTTGATTGAAAATTAACTTGTTCTCGCAATGATGTAGCTGAATATTGCTGAGTTGACGTTTAACAGCAATCACTCACTCTCTCAGAATCCATCCTCTCCGAAAGGATTCCCGCATGATGTTCTGGAAAATACCATGATCCTTGCTTTTATCTCGCGTAGCTCATAACACCTTGTTAGTGATAGTCGTTGCAAACCCGTTGCAAGACCAAATTTTCTAACAATATCCATTAGATCTCATTATAATTGTTGCAATTAAGGTCCATTTCCACTGACACATTCCAGTTGCACATTTTGTACATGGTGTTTAACGCCACTTTCAACAATGTTTCAGTTATATCGTGGCGGTCAGTTTAATTGGTGGAGAAAAGCGTAGAAAATCATCAACCTGTCGCAAGTCTGACAAACTTTATCACATGTGGTATCGAGTACACCTCGCCATGAACGTGGTTCGTTCTCACAACTTTAGAATATTGGACCGTCGGAATCAATGAAGGTGATAACAAAATTTAATCCTGGTTCAACCTTAATTGTTATTAACACGGATATTTGACATGTTGGGCCGTCGTCGGTTACAATGTAGATGAAAACAAAACATAATCCTGGTTTTTAGTCGAACTTTACCACGTATATTGGACCGTCGGTTTCAATGAATGTGTCTAATCCTGGTTTAACCTTAACTGACATTGAACATGTTGGACCGTCGTCGGTTACATTTACTGATTACACAAATATTAAACCTTAATGGAAAAAGAGCTTAACAAGTGATGGTAATCAATTCTACCTATATCAACACAAAGACCAATCGCCTATCACATATCGATCGGTTACAATAAAGGTGATAACTAAATCTAATTATTATACCTCATTAATATGTCTTGCTTAATATGCGTTTCCTATTGGCCGTTTTGGATCACGTGACCTGTGATTATTTTTCACAGTATGACTTGTGAATGAGTCATTATTGATCATGTAATAGATATGACATTTGCAGTATTAAGAGAAAAGAGTTATAATAAAACAATTAATTAACTGGTCTTGACTGGATATATGAATAACACGACGGGTGTCTTATAAGAAGCTGGAAAGGTTTATCCTTCTCGAGCACCAGAGTTCACCCCCGGTTTTTGGTGGGGTCCGTGTTGCTCATATTTTCAGTTTTCTGTGTAGTCCTCTTATGTGTCTCTACCTTCTTAGTTCCGTGTTGTGCCATCCGGTGCGATGTTCGGGTCGTCTTTACTGTAAGTTGTATGTAGGAGGGGGCCATGTCTTGTTGTGTTGGTTGTGCCTGTTAGCGTATAATGATGTCAAAGATTTTGTCCTTTATTATGTTCCGAGTTTCGTGTTGTGATTTCCGCATGAAAACGTTGTTCTGTTCGTCTTTACCTCCATGTGTTTGAAAGAGGGAACATATCTTGTGTATGTTATTTGTGCTTGTTGTGCATAGTGGTGCCGAACACGTATGGACTATATGAGTACCCGGTGTGTGTCTTGTAAAAGACAGGAACTACATACCCTTCGCGAGCATTTGGGTTCACTTACGGTATTTGGTGGAGTTCGTGTTCCTCGTCTTTTTAGTTTTTTGTTTTGTGTTTTTGGTTTTGTTTGTCTTCGTCCTGTGTCTTATGCACCCAATGTTGCTAGTATCTCTGGATTGTCCATTCTTGATTTCCTCTTCGGTTTTCTCTAACGTTTATTTACTCTTTGTGAGGTCAATAACAGGAAATTAGTATCCTTTGGCGTCTGTCAGGTCACATCGAGTTGAAGTCAAATTTTATGGTTTTACCTTAACTGTCAACATAAATATTGGACTGCCGTTAAAATGAAGGTGATTATTGTTTTAATTGACAGATATTATATTCGTAGCAATGAAGCAATATAGTGATATTTATTATGACAACAAGGTTAACAAAGAAATAACAGAAATAAATGCTCCCTCTACAGTGTGGACAATGGAGAATAAACATTGCAATTTCAAACTGAGTTTAGAAATGTCTTTTTAATCTGTTCTTGTAAAAGGGAAAAACAGTGTTTGTGACACATCTATATGATCTTTACGGTACTCATGATTTTAATAAAGAAATGATTAAAAGTCAAAAGAATGAATTGAAGGTCCTTCCCGAGGTGATCGAATGACATCTTCATTTCTGTTTCTTTTGGGTGGAGGCTCATTTCTTTTTCCTCGTGGTTTCGGGGGTGGTTTTCTGCTTCTGTTCGTTTTAGACCCATCATCTGCAACCTTATTCCAGTGGGAACCACTCATTTTTCTACCTTGACTTGGATTTCCGTCAGTTCCTTGGGCTTTTTTCACTTGCCTATAACTATGGACCGTCATACCGAATGCTACACAGGCTACTACGGTTGTAATCAGGACAAAGCTATAATTCAGTATGTTTATCAGAGTCATGCATGATCCGCCCATTACAAAGCCTACAAAACATAAAATTATGGTTATAGTTCAGAGGTCACACATTAATAAAATAATTTGTAAAGGTAACATTTCATTTGAGAATCGATACTACAAGTGTAGTATAAAAATATGCACAATCCAATGCTAAAATGTTCTTGTAAGTGGGGCCGGGTGGCTCAATGAGTTAGATCGTTGGATCTAACAGCTCATACAAGCCTATCACCAATACGGCGTGGGTTCGCGCCCATCTTTGTAAATTACAAAAAGGGGTGCACTAAACGCGCAGTCGCAAGTGATAAAGTTTACCAGTTGCTTTCCCAAGATCGGTGGTTCTCCCCGGGTACTTCGGCTTCCTCCACCACTAAAACTGGTCGCCATGATATAGCTGAAATATTGCTGAATGTGGCGTTAAACATCAAAAATTTCAATGGTCAATGGTATCATTTAAGTGTTTAATACTTAAAGTAAATGAATGATAAAAGGAAGCATGGCATAAATTGAATTGATATTAAAGATACACATTAACTTATTTTTCAGATGTTGAACACTGCATCTTTGAATGTGCTGTGATCATTTATTGCTTATGTATGTTATTTGGAAGAATCCACTACTTTAATTTAACTACGAAATTCAATTGACTTGATCTAGTGCTATATCCGTGGTGTTCGTCAACTTTTCTTAACTTGTCCTTTAAATATGCTGGGCACTTACTGTAGATTTTACGTTTTTGCTTGTTTGTTTGATGGTGTTTAACGCCACTTTCAACAATATTTCAGCTATATCATGGCGGTCGTTTTTATTGGTAAAGGAAACGAGGGGATCCGGAGAAAACCGCCGACCTGTCGCAAGTCACTAACAAGCTTTATCACATAATGTTGTACACCTCCCCCTGATCGAGATTCGAAATCCCAACATCAGTGGTGATAGGCACTGATTGCATAGGTAGTTGTAAATCCAACTACCATACGATCACGGCAACGACGGTCCTTGTGTAGATTTTATGTGCGTGTCCTAGTCTTAATTGCTTTACTCTGTTTTAAATATTTAGATATCTGTGGTTGACGAACACTAAATATTGGACCTAATTGTTTTTCATAAATCTTACAGTTTTGTTCTGGGAATCTGAAGTTTGTTTTATAGAGTCTGTGCTAATCCACGAGGAGCGGGAATAGCCAACGTGACATTGGATTCGAGCCGTTGTAAGAGTTTTACTAGTATCAGTTGACAAAAAGATATTCCTTTGTTACGTTACATATACTGCATGAACATCTGGGGGTACATCCTGGATGAGGGTGTGCATCCCCATACTTTTAAGTGTGGACTAAGTACGTTTACAGATGGGAATGAATGACAAAAATGTTTTTGAAGGTGACATTGGTTAAATTTGTAAATGGCGACGTTCACTATGTTTATAAAAACTGATTCTAGTCTTCATCAGTTATGACAAAATTGTAATAATTATTGATTCAGCTAAGAAAATAAACATTAATTGTGAGAGCCAAAAATAGGACAGCAGCTGAAGTACAACTTTTTTATTTTTTTAACAGGGGCCGTCGTGGTCGTGATCGTATGGTAGTTTGATTCACAACTACCTGTGCAATCAGTGCCTATTACCACTAAAGTTGTGAATTTGAACCCTATTCATGTGTGGTGTACTCGATGCAACATTATGTGGTGATGTTTGTCAGTGACGTGCGACAGGTCGGTGGTATTCTCCGGGTACTCTGGTTTCCTCCACCAATAAAACTGACCGGCACGACATAACAGAAATTTTGTTGAAAGTGGTGTTTAGGACCATAGACCAAACCAAACAATTGTTACAAATGTCATATTACGTCAGTATAACAAATAAACTACTGAAAACAATAACATAATTTTCTAAAGAGGCAATACTGCCTTCAGATTTTAAATCCATCTTTTCTAAGAGATTATCATGTTTTCCTACTTAAAGCGGCATTTGCGGTAGTTCCGACCGACAAAACTTGTGGGCGGAGCTTATCATCAAAAATCCTCGTTGATATGAACAGCATATTTATGAAACTTTATGTCACATGACCAACGTGACTTAAAGATCATATACCTCAGAAATTTGAATTTTCGAAGTGATTTTTTTGTAGTTTATAGACTGATGAAGAATATTGTTTTTAATAAGACTGAAAGTTTCGTAGGGAGGAACACCGGTAACCATGGCAGTCAAATATTTTGCCCCAAAAGTAAATGAAACTATGTATCATTGGTTTTTCCTCCTCGGGATAATCGTGATAAAAATAATGAACGATCTGAATGTTTGTTCCGCCCACAGCTATTTATACCCACAGTCCCGGTTTAAGTTGGATTCATACCTAATTAGCTTAGGGGCCGTCGTGGTCGTGTGGTAGTTGGATTTACACCTACCATGCACCAGTGTGAGTTGGAATCCCGCTCATGGCGAGGTGCACTTAATACAACATTATGGGATAATAAAGTTTGTCAGTGACTTGCGGCAGACCAGTGGTTTTCTCCAGGCACTCCGGTTTCCTCCACCAGTAAAACTGACCGCCACGATATAACTGACATAGTGTTGAAAGTGGTGTTTAAACACCATAACCCTTACTATAATTAGCTTAACAAAACAATTCATTATAATTGCATTACCTTTGCGTATTTGTGCTTTTTGTTCCTTATACATTTTTCATAATATTGAGAGTAAAAGATAGTTGTATAACAAATATCCAAATTGGCTCATACATGTACCTTTGTGTTCTAATTTTGAGTATGATTCTAACATTTTGTAGTCTTTGGTTGTACCAGCAACAGTACTATTCCTTTATTGATATGGGCATCTGTTGCATCTATATATTCAAGATTTTGTTTTTGGTATTTGTACATACCTATCTGGCCTTCACATAAGTCAACTGTCACACAGGTTGTCTGGTAGTAGGATGCCGCTCTAGTGTCTATAAATAGATATATTATGCATCAAAACTTGTGTTACCATTATTTAACTATATATAATATAATACAAACATGTTTCTATTTACCTTAGTTTGTTAGTCTGTCTGTTATTAGGAGGCTTCCTGATCGCATGGTAGTTGGATTTATGACTACCTATGTAATCAGCGTCTATCACCACTAACGTTGTGAGTTCGAGGTGTACTCGATACAACACTATATGATGAATTTTGTGAGTGACTTGCAGAAAGTCGGTAGTTTTCTCTGGGTTACTCCGGTTTTCTCCACAAATAAAACTGAGCGCCATGGTATTACTGAAATATTGTTGAAAGTGTCGTTAAACACCATAACCCTAACCCTTATTGGCATTATGCTTTGTGGAAACTTGATTAGTAAGTCCCCAATAACTGCATAATGTATATACCTGGCTCGATGGTTGTTACTGAATTCATACAGAAATGAAGACGGTGTGCGGGAACCAACGCATTGACTTTTGGCTACTACTACAAAAGCATCGAGTTGAATTATTGCTTTGTATCAGCTACATGTACAATGCACATTCTGTTATTCCAAATCTATTATAAAATTATTGTTTTCTTATCATGCAAGGAGCCTGGCACTCTCCAAATATGTTATTCACCACGATCCAAGGTCATGCTTTCCGTATTAACCCCGCATCGAGATGGCACCCTTAATGCACCACCCGGTGACATACTGTGCAGTTCTGTAGGTCGACCCCTAGGAACGTTCACCAGTATCTAGTGAAGAATTTTCAAATGTAATTGAATAAAATGACGCCATGAAATACAAGTGAGAAATTTTACAGATATGTCATATCACGACGATTCTACTTTTTTGTTGAATTGTTAAAATTTCTCCATTAAGCTTAACAAAAACGTGTAAGGCTAATGCACAACCAACAAAGGTTACAGGAACACATTATACCTACTACAAGTCAATCATTGTTGCTACTCCTCAATGATGTGTGTGAAAATACCAATGTTTGATGTCTTCGATTTGACCCGACTAGAAATCGATCTCGCTATCGTCCGAGCGGGAACGAACCCACGATCCTGCACACTCGCAACGAGCACGCGAACATCTTTACTACTGTGATTTCTTACACAGTGTGTACATTTTACAAGTATGAATTATATTGGTACTTACTATCAACAGCAACTGGTTCATTGCATACAACATCTCCGTTCAGTGTGATGTTATTTTCTCTCGCATAGTCTATAAACCACAGGTAATCGCATGAGCAATACCATTGAATATTGAACAGGTCCACTTGTCCCAAAGCCTTCAATTGTAAAAACATGTTATTGTCAATTTTGGTAAATAAATTGTTGTTTAGCGATAAATATTTCATCTTTGTTAAGGCTTGGAACATGTCAACTTGTGTTACTAGAAGATGTGCATTTTCGATTCGGACTCTTTCTACTGACGGCATGTTGTAGAGAGCTCCGAATGCAAGACCACCAGAAACAAGTTGAGAATTTATTATGCCGAATTCGCCAAGAGGGTTGTCGTATTGAGTCATCTTCTTGACATCCAGTCCCTTGAAAGCATCAGGCATCATATTGGTGATCGATCCCCCGACAATATGGAACAAGTTTACTTCTCCAAAGAAACTAAACACATCAGCCGGAAGTGACAAAATATCACAATCTATTATTTTCACCTCATCCATGTATCCAAAATCAGTGAAAGCGGCAGCGTCTATAATAATCTGTGAGTTAGCATAACATCTCATATGTAGACTGGGAATATACTTGGAATCAAATGCTCCAGTATTTATGCTGGAGAATCCAGAGAAAGTGTTCGAGCCTAAAGTTCCAGATAAATCCTTCAGCAGTATTCTCTGTGGCTCAATGCTGGAGAAACTGGCATAAGCTAGTGGCAATACCCAAGCTCTAGCACTGCAGGTGTATAAAATTTCTGTAGCGTCATACGAACAACCAGTAGGAGCCTGAGCATTCAAAGGTGAAACAACATACAAGACCACCAGCAGCATCAACGAGATCATTTTGGTCATTTTTCTCTGTTTTCCGGTGTCTAATGTATAAATTGTTAATTGTACATATTACATGCTTGGTGCGCTCCCATGTTGCGAAATAAAAATTACTTTCTACATGTATAATATAATCCTATTGTGTACTCTTACTAACCCTTATTTTTCTTTTATCGGATTAGATTAAAGTATGAAATTAAACCTCATATTTTAAGATTAATTACAAATATTTAAATACAGGTCAACAGATTGAACCAGTATTACCCTATATTATAATACAGTTATGGATTATTCAAAAGAATTAGGTAAAAGGGAGATAATTTGTGTAAATAATTGTTATTTTAAAATATTTAATATAAAGCAATTATATAAGGCTAACGGCCCGAACATCTCGTGTCGTAAATCTTGCCCAACTATGTAGGAAGTGCTAAGTCATTATACAATTTGGTCACGCCACGATATAGCTGAAATACTGCTAAGGTTGGCGTTAAACACAAATTAATCAATCATGCTCAGTCAGAAAATTTGAATCTCTTCGTTTACAAATAACTCAAACCTACATTTAGGTCGAAGGTCGATCAATTAATCAATGTAGCCTTGTATGGATACAGCCCATGAAGATCATAAAATTGAACCCACTTTTCATATATGAATTAACGCAAGATTATGTCAATAATATAAACTAGGGGTCCGTCGTGATCGCATGGCAATCCGATATACAACTACATGTGCAATCAGTGCCTATCACCACTAAAATTGTGAGTTCGAACACCGTTCATGGCGAGGTGTACTCGATACTTTATGTGATAAAGTTTGTCAGTGACTGATACAGGTCGGTTGTTTCCTCCATCATTAAAACTGACCGCCACGATATAACTGAAAAATTGTTGAAAGTGGCGTTAAATACCATCAAACAAATAAACAAACAAACAAAAACCATAACCCTAACCCCTCAAAAGGACCGATCATTGATAGGTTTCCTCAGGGAATGACCATTTAAATTTTAACGGTGTGTTAAAGATTATGTGGTCAAATTGTATTTAAAAAAAATTATAAATTGACCTGAAAGACGCCAAAAAATAAATAATATGAGCCTGCAGTTTTCAACGAGATATTTTGGAAAAACTCCATGTAAAAAAAATATTTTTTGCTTTGCATGAAATAAAATTCTGGCTCGGGGGGAAAGCACACAGCTCCCCTCATTAATAGTTAAATAAGTTTACACATAGTTTATTGTTCATGTCAACACATAGATAAAACACAGTTTTTCCAACGTAAAAGTTAGTTGCTTGCCCATGGTCGGTGGTTCTCTCTGGCTTCTTCCACCACTAAAACTGGTCGCCATGATATAGCTGAAATATTGCTGAAAGTGGCGTTCAACACAATAAATCATTAAACCAACGTAAAAGTTAAATGATCAGTCTCTTGTCATACAGAGTAATGTTGTATGTCGATGTTGCATCGAAGTGCATATTGACCTGGGGCCGTCGTGTTCGTGATTGTATGGTAGTTGGATGTTCAACTACCTATGCAATTGGTGCATATCACTACATAAGTTGTGAATTCGAACCCCGTTCATGGTGAGGTGTAGTCGATACAACATTATGTGATAAAGTTGGTCAGTGAATTGCGACAGTCGGTGGTTTTCTCCACCAATAAACACTGACCGCCACGATATAACTGAAATATTGTTGAAAGTGGCGGTAAGCATGAAAAACCTAGACCAAACCTACACATTGACCTTGGGAAGTGTATGTTGACCTTGTAAAGTACACCTTGACCTTGTACACTACAATTTGTACTGTCGAAGAAGTACACAACAGAATTGTGAAATTAGAGTAAAGACTGTTTGGTTTACAATCTGGGTAATTTGTCAAAGTGGACCCACTTGTCAATCCGTGGACTGTTTTTTTTCAGTGAGCTAGCACAATAGTACACGACATCACATCTTTGAAATGTAACTTACTCTCGCCATGAAATAGCTGAACAAATTACTGACTTGGCGTTAACCAATAATCTCATGGAAAACAAGTCCAGATTACCTATAACGTGACATATAAATCGAAAAGGGATAGACAATGCAATGGCCAAAATAAAAGAGGACAGTGGATCAACAATGCCCTACAAAACATTGTACACAAAAAAAACTAATGCCGAGTTCACACGTATGCTTAATATACGTATCGAAAACGCATGTAGCGTTCACATGTCAACAAATTAGCGATACGTTTCGAAAACATTTCAGCTGAAACGCATTATCGAAAGCGCATTAGGTGTACGTTTTCTGAAACGTTTCAGTTTAAAACGTTTTATATTGTCGTGTGGACACGATATCTTGAACAATTCATTTTGAAACAGGTGCTTCCAATTATGCAAATTAAAGGAAATATATGTAACTATAAGGGAGCAACCATTTAAAATTTTGATATTTATTACAGTGGATATATTCAAACANACTGCCAAAAAATAAGAAAATTAAACGAGCAGATCAAATTTTACCTGAGGTGTATGGTACAACCTTAAGGATGATTTTGGACAATTCAGTGATCTGTGGAATTCAAATAGACATTTAGCAAAAAAAGTTACAAAATTTGAAGTAAACAAAAAAGCCGAATCGGTGATCATATTTGATTCATGTTTTATATAAATCGACAATTAAGGGACCAATTATATAACTTGAAACTTGGGGAGGTATTTTCTTTGTCGATGCTTAATTTCAAAGAAGCCACATTTCGACGAGCAAAGTACAAGAAATATTGTTTTCCAAGAATTCTTTAAATTTGCGAATATGAATAATTGTATAATTAGTCAAACAAAAACAAAAACTATCGCCGTTGAGCGAATAATGTTCTTCCATTTTTATTCAACCCGTCTTTCCATATTTTGATATTTTTAGGTGATCTTATACGTGCTTTCAATGAAATGGAAGCCTCGCAGACAATGATGTTTTAGAGCAAGAAGAAATGAAAAGGAAAGAGGAAGAGAAATTGGAGAATGAAAGAACAGAAATGGATAGGTCTTTTCAAATGGAAATGTTTAAGATGCAAGCACTAATGAAAATGCAGATGATGTCGATGTTTTCAAAAAGAAGTGAGAAGCCGACAGGTTCACAAATACAACCTTCTGGAGATGCATCCGATAAGCTGGGATTCAGACAGCCTCTGAATTGTATCCAACCTACTGGAGATGCGCCGGATTACCCGGGAATGAGGCGGGCTATGAATTGTATCCAACCTACTGGAGATGACAACGATACCCTTGGAATCAGACAGGCCATGAATTGTTTGAACAATGATGATTTTACCTATTTATATCTATAGACAGCTCGCCGTCGATTTAATATTGTCACAATATTTTCCAAATGTTTGTTAGAGTTTATTCTTTGGTATGATTGACATTTTATCCTGCAATGACAGCATTTACCGACCAATATAGCCTGCCCAATATTTTTTTGATACTGGTCAGTTATAAATAGAACATACAAATGTAAGCTCCGCCCACTCCGGGCACATCGGAGGATATTGTTTTCAAATACATACTCAAAATTATTTCAAATACTTTTATCATCGTCCAGTAAACGTTTATTTACGATTTAAAATTGCAGGATAAATACAATACATGTGCACTGTCGAAGCATATAGGTAAATATGTGTATTCGACGCGAAACGCGGGAAAAGGCTCGGCGAAACCTCGTCTTTTCCCCCGTTTCTAAGCCTCATACACATATTACCTATATGCTTCGACTGTACACAAGTATTGAATATATATTCCATTGTTGAGTGAAGATAAAATACTATAAATTGAAAAATTATTGTGTGCATTTCCTATGTGATCATATGAATAAAATGTAGTTGGAAACGCAAATATTACAACAAAAGTAACTAAGGAACATGCAAGTGGATCCACATCCAATATTTGTTTTTGTTTATATATATTTGTTAGCTCACCTGACTTAAAGTCAGGTTGAACGTTTGCCAGCACTTTGCGTTCGTCGTCTGTCTGTCGTCCGTTAACATTTCACATTTTGATCTTCTTTCATGGTTATTGCTTTTGGTTGTCAAAGACTAGGGGGAGGGGGTATCCCTAAATCAAATATTTCAATCATAAACGTATCGTCCTGATTATGCATGAAATATTTGCGACTGGTCGTAAAGCAACCAACAATTATTCAATCAATAAACGTGTTACACAAGATATAGCTGTAAATTGGTAACCGATTGATATTTAAACCAGAAAAGCATTGACCCAGTAAAAGTTTACGGGTTTCAAGGCGGAGATATAAATTCCATTCACGTCTACTGGTTCAATGCTTTTCTTGAGTTAAACATGAACAGGATAAGGATGCCAAGTTTTTGTTATATGATTGACGGTGTTGAATACAGGGATCCAAAATATCGGTTGAAATAACGCATATATATCAGAATCATTATTTATTATCCAGTTCATAGACTAAGCTTAGCACAGAAAATGTTTCTCGCACTTTCAATATCAAAGTCTGGATTCCTCAGAACGTTTTCGGCAACATGAATAGCTTCGTTGGGAAACCATTCTTCAATGCAAGCCTCCTTATTCACCTCACAAATGTTATGCAACATAACGCAGTCAACAATAACATCTAACAGGAATCTTATACTTCCGTCAAAGCGTTTCAGGAGTCTTCGCCGTCTAACTTTCAATCTTCCAAACGAATTTTCAATTACCATTCGTGCACTTGACAATTTGTAATTGTATATATGTTGTGACTCACTTAATGTTCCCTTATAAGGAGTCATCATCCAGTTCAATAAAAGGGTATACAGCATCACCTATAAAATGCACAGGAATCTGTACATCATTAATGTTCTTACTTTCACCTGGAAGCAATCCTCGTTCACCCAATGAAAAAAAGAGGCGAGTTCCTAAAGACACGAGCGTCATGTACTTTTCCGGGCCAGCCCAAGATGGCCACCAGCGGGGGACATAATTTAACATAGCGATCCTATGGGAAATATGTAAAACAAACTTCTTCTCAAGAACCACTGGATGGATTGGAACCATACTTGGCAGAAATGTTCCTGACAAGGTTCTGATCAATTGTTGTTACTTTTTGTTCCAATTGGTTATCCAATATGGCTGCCAGGGGCCATAATGGCCTCTGATTGGCTGAAATTCAAAGATCTTCTTCTCCAATACTACATGGAGGATGGAATTGAAAATTGTCATGAATGATCATTGCAAGCTGCTAACCAAGTGTTGTTACTTTTTGGACCGATTGACCGGGGCTGCTGTTACTAAAAATAGAAATTTCTTCAATTGTCCATTGCTGCTTTAGTATAAACCAAAATGAGCTAAAATTTTAACTACAGCTACATGGCAAGAAGTAGTTTAACATATATTCCGTGTTTTTCTGTGAAATTTTTCTTTCAGCCGATTTATACCGATTATGCAAATTAGGCATCATTTGATAAAAGATCACATTTAAATCTTCTCCTCTGAAACCACAAAACCAAATTAAAGCAAATTTGGCTGGAATGGTCCTTGGGTGGTTCCCTTTCAATATGTGTCTGACAGCCCCGCCCTCCATTCAAAATGGCTGCTGTTACTAAAAATAGAAATTTCTTTAGTTGTCAATTTCTGCTTTATTACAAATCAAAATGAACTCAAATTGTAACTGCAGCTACATGGCAATGAGTAGTTTAACATATATTCTGGGTTTTTTCTGTGAGATTTTTTCAGCCAGTTTATTCCGTTTAGGAATATTACGAGATAAAAATCACAGCAAAATCTTTTGCTCAGAAATTTGAGTTGAAATGATCTTTGGATGACCCACTTTCAAAATTATGTGTAACACCCCCCATTTCTATCAACTTTAGATGTCAAATTGAAAACCAGGTGAGCGATTACAGGCTCCTGGGAGCCTCTAGTTATTTATTCACACCAATATATCCATATAATACAACTTGTAAAAATGTTAAAACAACGAGGACAACCATAACAAATCGTACTTCTGTTATTTTACCTTCTACAATAAAAGTGGGTTACATTCACGGCTGCCTATCTCCTAAATGACGACACTCGGTTGTGAAAAAGAAAACGTAAGAGGAATATCCGGTTGTGATTAAAAGGAAAGAAACTCGTTGCTTCAGAAGATAGGGACTCCTAGAAGATGTTAGTTTTCTTATCATATTAACCTTTTTTCTCAAAAAAGAAGATTGTGATTAGCTGTGGTATATATTAAAGTTTATGAAACAGCCAATTTCATTTTTATATTCCGTAAAACTTGGGCAGCATTTAATTTTCAGTACGGAAAAAGGGGGGTCTTTTCTTAGTTTTGTTCACAACACTGAGGTCGTTCAAAGACATTATGACGATAAGATATGCATTTTTTAAATGATATTTGCAACAGACATACCTCATTTTAAGTGTGCATTTCACAAACAATTACTTCATCTACATATACGTTTGATTATTTTCTCAGGAGTGAAATGTTTTTGAAAAATTGACGCTTGAGGGGACCGGGTTGTGATTAAAGGGATCGGATGTGATTTAGGGGAATGATTTTGGCTTAAAAATCATGCGATTTGGCAACTTGCAGAGTTGCCAACTCGCACGATTTTTCAATTTATTTTAATGTTACTTTCGTTTTGTACGCCATTTCAATTTGCTTGCAGTGAAACGGGTATGCAACAGAAAACCCAACTAATATACCTATGTTGAACGGTGTCACTCTTAATGGTTTTTATCTCTATTATAACTTAATTAAGCAAACCGACTTAGCATTAGATTCGTCAGAAAGGATGACGATAAATTCAAATAGTACCACGAAATAATCTTTATTTGAATCAAGGAATGATTAAATTTTGTTTGAAAAATTAAATTATAAGGAATATTTTCAATTTTTGAACATGTTATATTTCAATAACCTGGTATGGAACAGTTTACGCTATTCATAAACCGCTATTCTAATTATATATAATATGACGTGCTGTTTTGGTTTTGTAAACAAAAGGGTATCAAAATCCCCGATTTATTATGACTTACACGCGGTGATGATCATGACGTATTTGGCTGTTCTATTATACCACCCACGTAAAAGCATAAGAAAGCTGTTTCAGAAGGGGATATCCAAAAGCTTTACACAAGTGGTGCTTTTAATACAGACAATCCTATTACACTACAAAATAAGGTTTTTTGGGATGTAATGCTCAACTTCGGTCGACGCGGCCAGGAAGGACTTGATGAACTGAGGAAAAGCTCATATGCTAAATTTACTGATGATAAAGGGCAAGTCTATTACAAAATGACTTGTAACGAAGCCGATAAAACCCATCATGGGATGGATTCACGTGAAACCAACAAGGATGTAAGGAGGTATGCCTCTCCAGGTGAATGAACTTGTCCAGTTGCAAGGTTGGAGCTCTATCTGAGTAGACTACATCCTGAATGTGATGCCTTTTTCCAGCAACCCCTCGGACATCCAAAAGTAAATGTCTGGTAGGTAAAAACAAACTAGCGCACATGATGTCTAGAATTTCAAGAGGCAAACTTGTCCAAAAGATATACAAACCATTGTATTCGCGCCACTGTGGCGACAAACCTTAAGCGGGTAGGTGTGGACCTTCTATCCATAATGTCTGTTACTGGACACAGAAATGTGAAGTCGCTATAAAGTTATATACAGGAACCATCAGATCAGCAGAGGAGGCAGTTATCTGCTTCTCTACAGAGAATTGGAATTGGCTCAGAATATTCCGGTCAGCTGGCACCTGTCAGCACAGCATCACACACACCACTCGCTGGAGTCGTGACTTGTATTACGTCACTAATGAAAAATGTTAGTGTCAGTAATACCACCGTTACCGCTAATAGAAATCCACTTATCGATTTGAATTTGTTCACAAACGCCTCAATTTCGGGTGGAACATTCACCATCAACTTTCTCAGTAAGGATCATGCATAACTGCAGTGCCGTTTCGGGAAACCTGTTCATCTTGTTTTTGCCGACTGTCCGCCATGTTTTGATGTGCAGTGACTTTTCGAAATCGACATCAGGACATTGATTGTTGTGTTTTCAGTTAATGTTTTCATACATTACTTCTTTACCAATTAAAAAAATATTTGCTTACATAATCATCTCTCTTTTACCGAAGAAAACAGATTTTACATGACTTGTAGCACAAAAAATAAAAAAAACGCACAGAGGGGGTATAGCTGGAAGAGCCAATACACCATAAAGGAATGTGGATTAAAAATTTAATTACCGCATATGTCCTATTAGAATAGAAATAATTTATGGAAGGGGTAAGTTTGTTGGAGATTTTGATATGGGTAACATTATCTGCGTAAACATTTTACCAGCCAGATGGGCAAACTACGTTTTCACATATCTTTAGTCCATGACAATGTCACAGACAAGAACAACAACAAAGTTGAAAGTGTTATCTGCTCATATTGTCAGAAAGTGTTTTCACCCAAATATGCAAACCTCCGACATGAAAGCATAGTTTACACGAACAAGAAAGACTATTATTAATTAACTTTGATTTATTAGCCTTTATATGATCAAATCTGTCAATACAATATAAAAACTTGCATTGTGCCGATACGGCAAAAACCAGTCCAATACGGATATTTTCCATATTGGCCCAATTCCAGTCAGTCCAATAACAACTAGATTGGAATCCGCTAGACATTTCGACAATTGCCAGGAAAAATCCCGAGAGATATTGAACTGGTTAATTAATAAAGGTATCATTACGTGATGTTTTTCATATTGCCCTATTTATAGTTCCTCTGTCTGCTGTATTGGCGTTCGGCTGCGCCTCAGGCCAATACAGCAGGCCTCGGACCTATAACTAGGACAAAATGAAAAACATCACGTAATAATACTATATCATTGCGAGGTTTGTGACAAGTATTTTAGTACATTCTATGGACTAAGAGGACATTTGGCAGCAAATCATGGAGGGCAGAAATTAAAGTGTGACCTGTGCAGTGCCGAGTTTTCATATCCACACACTTTTAAGGAACATTCAGAACGATGTTCTAACAAAAAAACTGCTGCTCCCAGTGCGAGGTGGAATTTACCACCAAAAGAGCACTAAAAGTTCATTCTCGCGGACACCCAACAACACCCATGTTTGTGAGGATTGTGGACAAGAATGTAACTATGAATCATCATATAAAAGACACAGAAAAAACAAACACACAGAGTGATGAACTTTAATATCAATTGAATATAATAATGAAGTGCAAAAGAAGTTAGCCTCTAATCCTTTTTCCATGTATTTTTCTTTATTTTTACATGTACATGAACACTATTAATTGCGAACTATTTTTGTTGTTTCTTTTGTATTTTGTACCAGATAGGTAATTGTTTTTTTTATTTTTTCTACAAATCATGTTTTACTTTTATTTTTTAATATTTGTTATATCGTCACGGTATATGTTTTCGTCTGTCATATGTTTTCGTATCATCCATTTTATTTTGATTTACACAGCGCACGTGTTATTTTTTACGTGTCTTTCGGTTTCTATTTCTGAAACGTAAACAGGACTCCAACGTGACATCTGTCAAAAATGTTCAAGGTTGCTATTAAAGACGTAAGTACCAAAAATAGTGAACCTACCTACTGAACCATACTTTTTGTAATGCTAAAAATTTACTACATTTATAAAGTACGTAGAAAAAAATCCAGAAGGATTATATAAAATTGAACTATGTCGTCTGCATCTCAGACACCCCGCTCTACCTGTCATGTGATTGTCATGGTGTCACTGATCGTACTTGTAAACAAAAGAGGTGACTGAAATGTGCCGGTTTCTTATATAAAATGCACGTCGACAGCAGTGCATCAGGTTTCAGCACTAAAAAAACAAAAGTGAACACAATTTTGAAAGTGGTAATTTTCAAACATTCTGTTATTTTATTTAGATGTAGTATGATTTGTAGATGGCCAGAACCATGAAAATTTAAAACCAGCCATTTCCGGATTTTATATCCGCTTCCATCCCGTATATCGACCTTGTTTTTACTTAAGACGAAAACATGTGACGCCATTTTACTGACAGCAGAAGTTGACAGATAATCGAGAGTATATTAAAATACAAGAATGGCTTTTCAAACAATCTTATGTACAAAGAAATATTTAACTAGCCATTCTTTGATAATTCCAATCGTCATATGAATTAAGGGTTAACACTGTCAATCGCCAGATCGGAAAATCGATAATAGGTCGAAAACCCATAACACGAGGATACTTTGAAAAAAAGAGCATTTGAAATAAAAAGAAATGATTAAAACTGATGATGATTTCTTTTTGTTAAAATGGGCATTAAACAGATTCTCTTGATCGGAACAAAACTTATTTTACATTTTGAAATAAAACTCGTACGAAAATACTCCAGCACTATATAATACTTCAAATTTTGATGCGATTGTCTAATATTTCAGGTTAACAAATATTATATAGACTATATATACAAGAGAGGGGCGCGATCAGTTTACCAAGGTGGAATTCTCGTCTCGCCAAAGGACATTTTAAATGTCAAACTTCGAACTGTAATGTTGAAGTTAGTTTTTTTTTCGTGTGAAAAAAATATTGGACATTACTGTCTGTGTCTGTGATACTTATATATGGACACAAATCTTCTGTGTGCGGGAGACAGCGGATTCGGACCCTTATCGCTTCAATCCAAAGACTATACAATTGGTATTTGTTGATTCTCCGATGTACGCACATACAGCATAAAGAGTAACGACTGGTTAATGGTTTGAAATCAGAATAACGTGTCATAGTGGAGCGACATGTCTACCCGCGGACTGTTGTTTCAGTGTGCAAGGTAACTCAGCGTGTTGGTTTAGTACAAAACGGACATAATTTATATCAGCTTTTCAAAATGTAACTTGTTATCACCATGATGTAGCTGAAAATTGTTCATTTGGTTTTAAGCATTGGTCTAGTACAAAGCTGACATGTATCATTATCATCTCATCAATTGCAAGTTGTTCTCGCCATTATATAGCTGAAAATTGCTCGCTTTGGCGTTAAACAATACTTGAAGATGAATAAAACTACGTCTCAAAATTCCAGTTCCTTAATTATATTTCTAATGTTTCTTTTGGCAGGAATAGGTGGTCTCGTTTTTCTTGGAGCAAGTGTAGGTATACCTCTGATATATTGTATTGGTAGTAATAGGTTACGGTGAAGTGTCCTTGTTCGTCCTTCATTATTCTCCTTGCGCATGTTGTATACAGGAATATCATCGTTGGGTTAACTCAGTATAATATAAGGATCCTGTTCCCATCTGTCAGTCAACTTATGTTTGCCACCAAAAGATACTACTTTTACCAGTACTATATCTCTTTGTTTTATGGCTGCACCTCTAATTTTAATGTTATATCCCTCTTTCTGTTTTTGCCTTGCTTTCTGTCCTGCTTCTGTGGCTAGATGGTAAGCCTGTGAAAGACGATCTCTTAAGTCAGATATACATTTTGAACTGGGTTGTTGTTCCTCATGTCAATCCTGTAGCATCGCATCTAAGACTTTCAGAGAGAGTATCAGACATTGATCTTTTAATACTTGAAGCTGTATTGTATCCTGTGTAAGTTTTTAAAGCTTGTTCCAGATTTGTGTCCGGAAACTGTCATTCTATATCTATTGGCGAAATTACCAGTACTATCCAAAATATGCACTGACGTAGCGTGTAATTAATGGTTTGTATAGCGGAACGATAGACCAATTTTCTAGAGACGCTTGGCATCAATTCTCACATTGAGTTATGACCTAACTGCATACTGTCATCCCATTTAACAGGATTTGACGAATCAAATTTAGCACTTTGTCTTTAAAATAGACGAACGCATTTACTATACAATTGTCTTTTTATATTTCATAAATTACCTCACAGGGCACGTGTTAACATCTGAAATAAAGATAACAAACATTTATTATATTTTGCAACAGTCTCTGTAATTTTCATGAAAACACATCTCGAACATAAATTCCTGTCTGTACGACAATATATGCCCCTATTCATATGACCTTCAGATTTGTTAGAAATGGTCATCTGAGAAGCGAAATAGCTATTGGAATTCTCTGCTTATTGGAGGTCATCAGATATAATGGGGCTATATATTTTCTAAAGGGGATAACTCTATCAGAGTTACAGCCCATGATTGACTTGCTAAGAGACCAGAATTTCTTAGGGACTAATTTTGTATTTGAAAGGGAACTACTTATAATATTATTGTTTTCATATCTATTTTTAGCTTCTCTTTTTAGTTTGTTAACTAAATAATATGCAGTAATTTGTCTTCGTTTCTACAAGTTCTTTGAAATATTTTAAAACAACGATCACGTTTTCTAATGGCCCTTCTCACTTCATTGTTCATCCACGGTTTGTCTTTGGGTCTAATAGTGACGACTTTATTTGGTACAAACTCGGCCCATGTAGTTAGGTTTGTGTAGCAGACAATATTTTCTGCATCGTCAAAAATAGGATACGCCGAATCGAACCATGCATTACTATAAGAGCTGTATCCAGGCTATTGAAATCAGTAGTTTTATGATTCCAGACACGTTTTCTTTTAAAGCACGAGTTTTACTTACTTTAAAATTAAGATTACAATATACACAACAATGATCCAAGTTACGTAGAGTTGGATTAACACAAAACTGTATTGTTTTACAAAATGTTCATTGTCAACAGGAATAAAATCCAATATTGATGCACTATTGTTAGTATATCTCGTAGCTTCATTTATCAGTTGAGTACGATTGTATACAGTAGATAAATTGAAGAGATTTATACCCAGATTGCTACCACAGTGATTATCAGACCATGACAGACATCTGTCATTAAAGTCATCCGAAGCCATCATGAAATCAGAACCATGTGATTTCTTGTTTTCAATTACGTTTAAAAGTTGTTCTGACTTTATGGAAATTTGAGGGAGTTCTATAGCATAAACCGACTAAAATAGATTTACTGTTATTTTTTTTTATTTCTACGCAAAGATATTCTAAACTTTGAACTTCGATCTCGAGACGAAAAAAACACAAATTTAGTACAAAATGTTAAAGAAATTAATTAATGGTATTACATCTCCACGCTAATTATTTACTTGGTCCGAGTATACGCTATTACGAGAAATATGTCTAACATAACGGACCATTCAATACACCATGTATAAGAATAGATCTTATATGAGCAATAATGTACAAATATAACAATATTATCATAACGCTGTATGAATACATTATTTGATTGATCTTGAAAGCAGGTATTTTTCATATCAAACCCTTCATCAGCCCGAACGTCCAGAGTTAGTCTCATAATTTGTAATGTTTTTCAACACACAATTAAGTTCTGCTTCTTGTGATGCAGATAAAAGTTCTGTTTCATCATCAGATGGCATCTCTACAACAGTAATACTATCGGGGTTTTTCATTTGTGTTATCTACCTTTCCAGTTCCAATTTTACTGAGTATGTTTGACACTTCCTTCTGTTGATTTATTGATGCAGTGCTATAAGAGTTAATAGATTGAACATTTCTATGCCCACTCAGTTGCATGATACGAGTATCAGGAATGTTATCATGAACCAAAGCAGTTACGGTTGTTTTCCTAACACGGATTGGTTTTCTAACCTGAATACTACCATCATCACACAAAACTAGTTAATGTATTTTTGCCTGAAGGTTGTCTAAAAAAACATACACTATCATCCTTTATTTTCCTTGCTAAATATAAATAAAAGCCCCGTGTGGGCCAGGCGTACTACGAATAGGCCCACAGCACCCTCTAACTTGTAGAAGGCAACCTAAATAAGGCGACACGTTTGCCGTGTGTTGCAACCCGTGGTGGTGAGGGCGGGATTCTGGTGCATGAAGCACACATCTTTGGGCCTTACTTCACCTAGACGAGAGGTCGAATGGATCCGATACGATAAATCGGTTGGTCACGTCAAGCCTTTTAACTGATCCTGTGAACACTGTTCGAGTATGTTCTGTTGCTTTCTGACGGAGATCCTCCCAACGCCAGTGGTGATATGCACTGATTGCATAGGTAGTTATAAATCCAACTACCATACAACAAAAAACAAACAAACAAAAAGATGAGACGTTTGTAGTTTATTAAAGTAATTTTCAAATATTTTTTAATCATCATTATTTAAACAGAGACTTGAATTATTTGTCTACAAAAGTATTAATTACTGTAATTGTGCTTCAGGAGGAATTAAGTTTCGTGTTTATCAACCTTGTATTTTCTAGAAAAAAATATTTACTCTCTCAAATTGTATTGAAATTATAGAGTAAAAGTACAGTTGATTCTAGATCTGACCGCCATGATATAACTGAAAAATTGTTGAAAGTGGCGTTAAACACCATAACACTATCCCCTATATTTGATATTGTGGTTGTTGATAAATAAAATATTAAAATCGGACATGACTTGACTTCACGATATATATTTATTTTAATTATTTTTGTAGTTTTCTAGGAAATAAATATGTAACTTTGGAATTTTCCAAAGACAACCAACTATATATTATACGCTGATATTCCTTTCTGTGCCATTTAACACAAACGGGTTATTTTCGTAAATTCCACCTCGATTAGGCAGAGCTCTGTCGTTTAGGTAAAAGTTAAATTAATGTAGAATTATGTCAAGTATTTTTGTTTGTACATGGGGAATATATATATTGATCACATGATTTCAACTCTTTGTGTTGCTTTTATATCATTTTTTTAATTGTGTAACTTATTTGCTAAACCTAAATCCAGTCGTACTGAATTTAACTAATACCATACACACAAACAATAAGACACACAAATAAAACCCCAACAATTTATAAATTATCAATTTCAATTAAAAGAACTCATTTTTCAGTTTACTTACACATGTAATGCATAGCTAAAAATCAGCAAAAATACATATTATTGTGTGTGCATTAATTCAAATGTTGTTTCTTGAGTAAAAATTTATCACGGAAAATAACCGTTCAACCAATAGGCAAAAACAAAACAATTGTCACAAATACTCATTGACTGAATCTTACCATTGTTACCGCATTTTGGAGATCAAAGATTTGCCGGTCAAGTGAAGGTGTAAAATATATTACCGTTCCGTTAATTTGCACTTAAGAAGACATTATCACTAGACAAAAGTGTTATTTTACATGATTAACACGTGGTCTACCTGTTAAGTTAACACTTTAATGTTTACCTGAAGATCTAATTATCATCTTATCTTCAAATAGCCACAGGTCAGAGGTTACGCGCCGACATCAAATGTTTTCTTAATATGATTTTCATTGGTCGGTAAAATGTAAAAAGAACCGTTAATCTTTCTGGTAAATATTTGTAAATTTTATCACCTCTGCCGTGGGAACTGGATAAACAAGCTATCTCCCTTCTTGGAGTACGAACCTGGTCGATATGAAAATATAAAATTGTTTTAACGGTTAAAATTTAATTGAAGATGAAACCCATGTTATTTTGCATTGTCCTGTTTATTCTGATTTTAGACACAATCTTTTTACTGCAGTTTTAAAATTTAATAGAACTTTTATGAGTTTGTCAGATTGTCAGAAAATGGTATTTTTATTTTCGAATAAAGATGTTTTCAGAATAGTTGCCAAAACCTGTAATTTTATCTTGAAAACGCAATGAAGTTTTATATTGTAAATAATATTTTTATTTGTGTATTAATATTTGTATTACCCGTATGTACTTGATATATGATGTCATACCGTCTCTCATAAATCTGCATTGATTAGCATTGTGTGTTTATATATGGTAGAGCACAAGGTGAGACGCTAATAAATATTGAATTGAAATCCACAAATATATGTCTCGGGTAAAGTTTCACGGGTTTTGATCATTTGTTTCGCCCTGCACTACGATATTTTTCTTATATATTTGATTTAAACCAGATATTTTCAAAAATAAAATATAGAAGTAATTTTTTTAATCCGTTTTTATTGATTTTTCACCGCTAAAAGCAGAATTAATAAGAGTTTATTTTAATATTTCATATAGTTTTTTTTCGAAATTTTATTTACAAACATTTATAAGTTTAAACACAAATTTAAATTCTCGACGCGACACTTTTCTATGATTTATATATAATATTTGTTAAATAAAAAAGTAAATTAACTTCGTGTTTAAATCACATTTTAAGGGAAAAATAAAAATATAATATTATAAGAAAAAAAAATATATTTCTTCTTTTAATGCTGAAAATTAAATGAAAGTTGAGTAAGAAATTATTTGACAATATTTTTTTCTCCCCATAAAGGGCTCCGAATATAACGACAGAATTAGCAGGGTTAGATTATATATGAGCAAATTCTTTTAGTGCAAACAGACTTTTGACACGTTAATGTAATTTCTTGATTGGTATATTCCAAAATTACATATTTTGAAATACATGTATTTTATATTATCAAACGGCAGAAAACCATATTAAAAGATATTTGAATTTGTAGAAATACTCGGGTTTTTAAAAAGTGTGACTACCAGGATGGAGCCTATGAAACAACTGACGGCTAATACATTTTCAAAGTTCCAACCTTCACGAAAATGGCGAAAATGGGAATATAAAAAAATATAGATATATTAATCAACAGAAACCATATTACATTGTAGATATAAATACGGGTCAAAAGTCAAAGTCGAAGTCATGACTGATCCAAAGCTATACTCTCATTTTTGATTGATTCATTGGTGTTTAACGCCAACTTTAACTCAGTTTTGATCATTTTGAAAACTTTAATGTAATAATATTCTATTGCAATATGCTAAGCAATATGATAAGCAATAATCTGACACATGTTATTGCAACTTATATTAAGTCCTCTCCTTACACAGAGCTTACATGAACAATACACATAATATATAATGACAGCAAACCATATACAACATACATGTAGTATTAGGAATAAGAGGTAAATGAAAGAGTCACGAATTAATACAAACAAGGGGAAAAAGAGAGAAAACAGAAAAAAAACAACAGTCTGAAGCTGCTGACTTAGTTTGGTCGTTATTACTTCCCATACCAATGTCTGTGTCGTCATTATAAATATTTTCTAAGAAAACTCCAAACAAACAATTTAAAAAATATATATTTACTTAGCATATGGGGTTATTTCCTTTATCTGAGATTTAAGATAATGTTGAGGACTTTTTTGCCGGCGGTGGAATTTGTATTTCCTAATCCACATTTGATTGGTCGGCACTTGAAAGGCCCCGTTAAGTACCTTTCCAGATAAGTTGTTAATTTTTTCACCTAATAGGCAAGTACTTGTTCAATTGTAATCTGATAAAAATCGAAGATCAATAAAACAAATATTATCAATCTTTTATTGATTTCAGAAGAAAAGGAGGCGTGCCCTTTGACGTGTGTCTCAACGGTCGCGTGCTTATATTATAGATAAAAAGAAATAGCTAAAAAGTGGAACTCGCATAGTGAAACAGAACAGACAGCGGACAACACAAGATGGTAAACAATACTATGCAGGTGGATTCGACTACTCAAGGAAAACCAAAAGTAAGTTCTTCTTTAATTAGCTTTGTGGGGGTTTGGGGGTGGGGGGAGGATGGTAAAGTTATGTGGCGTTATAATAATTCTAATTAAAATAAAAACGTAGACATCTATTTTAGTGCGGACTGTGCGTTTCTGAAATAACATTAATCAGGTACTGAATTTCATTTTTTATTCGAATGCACCAATGCTGATGTACAAAGGCTTAGATGTAAATTTATTCCAATTTATTATACTAGATATGCAAACATGTACAAAATGAAAGGCCAGTTATCTTTGTGTATTAATGTTCAGGTTCTGAAAAAATTGTCATTATTTATATCTAAATTGCAAAACGTTTTGTAATTATATTCTGAAGATGTATTATTTTAAGTTAGTTATATCCGTCATTATGTAAAATATTTTATATAATATTCCTCTTGTTACACTTGTATATATGTGTCTGAGTGAATAAATAACTCGGTATGTTCATGATCAAAAGATTGGAAAGCCAAATAAGATGAGATGTTTGTAGTATATTTTTCTCTCTTTGGCGATACCAAGACAGGATACAAGAATCATCAGTCTAATTATAATTTAAAGATGTTTGTATTGTACATTGTATCCTGTTATTTTTATTTTTGTTTATTTGCACTAATTTTATACCGTTAGTGTACGAATTAAAAGAAAAAGATACAACAAGCATATAATTTTAGTTAGATTGCGTAATAACGATTGTCTATAAGTTTTTGTTATTAAAAGAAATAGTCCGGATAAAGTTTTTTCTTCATTAATAAAATTAGCAAAAAAAAAAAATCTTTGTAAGTTAAAAACAAAATGTAAAGAAAGAAATCGGGCGAAAACTTGGATTTCGTACAATTCCTTGAAATTGTTCCAATTATAGCATTAAAGTGGCCTAAAAATGACGTATAACTGTTCTATACCACTAGAGTGTGTTCTTTTTACGCCAATTGAACTCAACGCTACACTATTTGAAGGAACTGTCGTCTTGATAAAGAGGTAACTACAATTTAAGACGAACATAAATAATAATAAACCATTGTTATATAGTCATAAATTATAATAAAAAGAAAAATGCATCATTATGTCCCGATTTTATTTGAAATCTGAATACAGAAACTATACTGTTACATCAAAAACACTAAATAAGACATAATAAAATACAAAGTAATAGCAAGGACGTATATAGGGCTTATAAACGTCCTTGGTAATAGTCATTCAAAAAATAAAACAATATATTCTACTCTGACCGCGCACGTTTCAAAATATGATGACAAATTTATTCGGTGCTGTATCATTGGAAACTTGGGGGGGGGGGGAGGCTTAAAAATGTTTAACGTCACTTTCAACAATATTTCTGTTATTTCGTCAGTTTTATTTGTGGAGGAAACTGGAGTACCCGGTGAAAAACCACCGACTTGCCGCAAGTCACTAACAAAGTTGTATCAAGTTCACCTCGCAATACGTGGGATTCGAACCCACAACTTTAGTGGCGATAGGCATTCATTACATAGATAGATGTAAATCCAACTAACATTTGATCACGACCATGACGTCCCCGATGCTTTATCCTATACTAGATATTATAATATATTTGACACATTTTCTTCTTCTTCAGAGATCCAAACCAATGATTGAGAAGAAAAGAAGAGCCCGGATCAACAATTGTTTGCTACAACTGAAGAAATTAGTACTACAGGCAACAGGTCGAAATAGCGAGGTCAGTATTTAGATTTAGGATCGTAACATACTTTAAGTTGATGCAAAAAAAAAAAAAAAAGATAATAATTAAAAAAATCTGAAGTAGCCGAAAGCTGCACCTTTTTGCATTAACGTCTTAATAGGCTCTAGACCATATATACGATTTTTTAAACTAACGTTGTGAGTTCCAATCTCGCTCATTGCGAGGTGTATTCGATACAACAATATGTAATAAAGGTTTGCCAGTGACTTGCAGAAGGTCTGTGTTTTTTTCCGGATATTCCGGTTTCCTCCACCAATAGAAATGACCTCCGCGATGTAATTGAAATATTGTTGAAAGTGCCGTTAAACACCATAACCGGAATTTTCAGGGAAGGAAAGCGCTGAATTTGCGTAGTCAATTCCATTCTGGTATAATATTTCGTAGTTTTAATTGTCCTAATTTTTTTCTTTATTATTATTGGATGTGTTTTAAATCTGTGCTTACGATCAGCTGCTGCTTTTTTTTCTTTTCTTTTTTTTTTTTGCTTTTGCTTACGATCAGAGTTTTGTAATTAAATTAGAAGAAAAGTTCAATGACCACAAGGAATGAAATTCGGCATGAAACATGGCGGATACAAATATTATTTCTTTTATTAAGCATATTAAGGTCATCATATATAAGAGAGAGTGAGTGTTTGTTGTTTAACACCAAACTAGTAATATTTCAGCCATATCATGCCGAGAACAAGTTGTATTCGACGAGATGATAAAAATGTCCGCTTTGTACTAGACCAATACGTTTAGTTTATCTTTTTTAATAGTGATAGCTCAACAGTCCGCGTATAAACACGTCGCTTCACTCGGAAACATTATCCTGATCTCGAGCCAACCAGTCTTTGTTCTTTCCCTTAATTCTGCGTGCTTAGCGGAGAAGCAACATATACCAATTTTAATCTTTGGTTTGACCTGACCAGGGATCGAGCCAATGATCTACCGCATTCGAGGCGAGCACGTTAAATATTACACCACAGACGCGGTTCCATTTAAAAGACGACGCGAGTAAATACAATTTACTCTATGGTACCAATGCATTTGACACTTAAATGTATCTTTAATTTCTATTTTCAGAGTGCAGTCAATTCAAAATTAGAAAAGGCTGATATTTTAGAAATGACAGTGCAGTATTTGGAAAGGATCACAGTGGACCAACGTCGAATACAGACTGCCACGACATCCACAGTTGCGTCCCCTTATCAGTCTGGATACACATTATGTGCAAACCAGGCGTCTAATTATCTGGAACTGAATACTAACATTGCGGCAAATGGACTGCCACATTCTAATCGTGTTCAAAAGAGCATTTGTTCCCCAGTAGTGCCAAATACATGTGAAAATGACATAAGCTGCAGACTTTCGGAACATTTGAATAGTCGACACGGCGCCATTAGAAGTCAGGAGACTTGTCCACGTGTTTGGAATGGCAGGTTGCAAGCAGATAATTCAACCACGTTTTCTAATTCGAGACTTGAGCGTCAAGAAAGAAGTCATATCTTTCCACATGCAATTGGAAACAATGATATCAATAAACAAGTAATATTAAATTTAAATTCAATATATGTGTCGGAAAATTCTACGGAAAACACTGAACCAAGCAGAAACAACGCCAACGAACAATTAAACAATGAAAATGCATTACTGAATGTTCCGACAGACGTTTGGCGACCATGGTGACTGATGCACCTGAAGTACTTTTTGACTATCTGTGATAACCAACCTATTACTAAATGTATTAAAACAACATACAAATGGAATACACAAGTCTTCTAAATTCAGGCCTGAAAAAAGAGAGGGAGGGGTATTGGTGTTTCAGCTAATTTTTCAACCATGTCATGAATATACCAGACTGACCGGGGATGGGGAATAACTCAGTAACAAATATAACGAACTGATCTGTGAACTCCGCCTGATTTTGTCTTGAAACCTTCCAATATGAGATAGGTATCATGGTGTAAACCCACGTGAGTGGTGCACGCGTTAGTCTTGTGGTCACAAGTCGAGATTAACCCCTGGGTCACCCAGGACCTGAGTAAGTCAGTGATTGTTGTTTAACGCAAACTCAGCAATTTTTCAGCTATATCATATCGAGAACAAGTTAATTTTCAATGAGATGATGATGAGGTCCGCTTTGTACTAGACCAACACGCCAAGTTGGATTTTTAGTGCTAGCTCACTGAAACAACAACGATGCGAACAGGCTAACCATTCCACCACCGATACGGTTGTAGTGGCAACAGAGTACATGCATAATGTATTTTGATTGACATATGATGCTCAATCAGTTAGTACTGAGAGCAATTTGTTATATTACTCCCATATTAGTACCATCGCTAAATTATACTAGTTCTCAAAATGCACCCACCACATGGTTTTATGTGTCCGTGCATTACCTTTGACGAAAATGGTACCCCCCCCCCCCCCGGTTCATTTCAGTGTACTCCATGTAACATTGCATTCGTTATCGTAACCCACGGTTTTTCAAGCTCCGATTAATCCCACTCATCATCCGTGGGTCAACTAACATATAAATCCTGTCATAAATTATTCGAGGAGAAAGGAAGGGTTTGCCTTGCAAATGATATTATTCGAGGAGATGAACGGGTGGCATTGCAATTACTGTGATGTCACTCCGGAATCGAGATATACGACTAGTCAGGTTGTATCTTAAATACAATGTGCAATCTCTCCAATAGGAAAAGCGCATAATATACAAATAAAAACCGAACTATTTCACAAATATAAACTGCAGTAAGCTGTATAACATAATTAAGCCACCATGAAGAGATGACAAGCAACTTACTATATATCCGTGTCCTATTTGAAATTGCTTGTGTTGCATCTTTTCCTATTCAACTTACTGTCACCCTATCAAGCATCCATCGTGGAAGCTGCAACACGAACGTTGGCATAAAAGACCCGCAACCTCCCCGCAGTTATTTGTAAAAACACAAATTAATTTATTTTAAGATTTGACTGTGAGCAATGTTTTATTACTTCCAGGCTTGACTCAAGATCTACAATTGTATAATAAAAATAATTTCTAGCCTACCTGGCCATTTTATCTGAAGTTAAACCCTTCTAAAACCATATATTTTCTGAAATGTACATGACCTCTAGGACATTCAGTCATAATATCATGACATGTTTAAAATTTTGCAGTGCAATACCAGGTAAAGAGGCGTACCATTTCACAATCATATCTTTACAAACTTGTACTATTTTTTGGTGTACTATCTATATGTGCCTTAATACTAGCCATGGAGTGTGTTCAAAAACCCACTGAGAACAAAATGCCCTGCACAATTTTCCTCTATTATACAATATCTATATTGCTTGTCATATTTTCTTTTTCATTTTATTTGACCAACTGGTCTTTGTTCTTATTCTTTAATACTGCATGATTACCAGAGAAACAGTAAATACCAATACGGTTGTTTCGAATCCTGCCAATTCCGACGATGTTCCCTCTTTTTCGTGTCTTGAAGTCTGAAGTGTAAGGCAGACGACTTCCGGTGTTTACGCTGTTACTGAAAACGTCAGCATATCATAGTCGATGTAGATTATAAGTAATTGTAATATGGAGACACCAAGGAAAAGGCTGAATAAATTCTGTTGTTCGGTACCCCACTATATGTCTGATATCAGAAATATATAAAGGCAGATCATGATCTGGCGGACGAAAATAACAACATTTTGATGGAATGGAAATGATTCGAAACGACCGTATTTCATTGTCTGTTTTTATTTCTCTGACCTGGTGACAAATACATGCTTTAGCACACTAATGTTAAATAATAAAGGAATACAGTACTTTGATAGATCTACACTATGTCATGCTATGCATTCAAACCAGTCTAAAATGACCTTTGAAGGGAACATTGAAATAGAGTCACACAAGAAAGGTGATAGCTTAATACAAGTTCAAATGAAATGTAATGTGCAGGCAGATTAAAATTAATGTCAGATAATTATACAAGTTATTGCTACAGAGGTGGCCACTGTCAGATAATTATACAAGTTATTGCTATAGAGGTGGCCACTGACACTAAAGCAGGTATAACTGTACAGTACATGTACAAGTAAATCTTTACAAACAATAAATCGTATAGGCAAAAGGTTGAGGCTGGGATTGGCCAATAGGCAGATATTTAAATTACCAAAGGAAAATAAGAATACAATAGCAGTCACTTGAAGTTTCAAAAATTAAGGGAAAAAATAAGAAAAACTTCGTAAAATTTTGGTCATCTATAATATTATTTATTGCTATAGAGNTGGCCACTGTCAGATAATTATACAAGTTATTGCTACAGAGGTGGCCACTGTCAGATAATTATACAAGTTATTGCTATAGAGGTGGCCACTGACAGATAATTATACAAGTTATTGCTATAGAGGTGGCCACTGTCAGATAATTATACAAGTTATTGCTATAGAGGTGGCCACTGACACTAAAGCAGGTATAACTGTACAGTACATGTACAAGTAAATCTTTACAAACAATAAATCGCATACATAGGCAAAAGGTTGAGGCTGGGATTGTCCAATGGGCAGATATTTAAATTACCAAAGGAAAATAAGGATACAATAGCACAGTCACTAGAAGTTTCAAAAATTAAGGGAAAAAATAATAAAAACTTCGAAAAATTTTGGTCATCTATAATATTATTTATTATTGATGACCAAAATTTTGCAAATTTTTTCTTATCCCCCCCCCCAATTTTTGAAACTTCAAGTGACTGTGGCAATAGATAGGGTAGAGTGAGTGAGTGATTGTTGTTTAATGCCAAGTGAGGAATTTTTCAGTAATATCATTGTGAGATTAAATTGCATTCATGAGATGATGATGTTGTTCACTTTGTACTAGATCAACACATTTAGTTAGATTTTCATACTGCTATCTCACTGAAACCACAGTACTCAGGTAGATATGTGCTTGCTCCACTTGGATACATTATTCTGATTCCGAGCCAACTAGTTTTTGCTCTAACTCCTTAATGAAGCGTGCTTCGCGGAGAAGCAACAAATACCTATTTTATAATCTTTAGTTCTACCACAATCGGAGCTAGAACCTACGATCTACCACACGAGGCACTCAACGCTAACCATAACACCAACGATGTCTTGAAACAGGTCACTAACGACAACTCACAACAAATTGTTGCTCATCATGAGATGCTGCAAGTTATCTGTTAGGTACAAGGAGCATGGCAAACACAAGGTACTCATTTACATCCTGTCCTAAGAGTGGGTTGTGTAATTGATTCGTCCAGCACTAGTAGATGCCCCCTCTCCTTCCCCCTTCCACAGGGGTTGTACAATGCAGCAGACATTATGCTTAATTTGCCATTCTCCAGTATACGGGATCAGAGATACACAAGCCAAGTTGCTATTGTTGTTCTGTGGGCGGTATCGGATATCTGAAACTTAAGATATTGGGTAAAAATGAAGATTTTTTTGTAATGCTTAAACAAGGGGCATAACTCTGGAATGATAAGTCAGATAAATCAAAATCAAGCTTGACCTGTATTTTATCAATCAAAATGTAATTCAAAATATTAGTTATATCGGTGTCAGAAACTACTGATAATACTGGAAAACCAAAAGTTGCATAATCATCCATGGCGACCATCTTGGATAATTGACGGGGTCAAGGAACATAATTTGGCAATGGGACCATCTAAGGACTATTGGTTCCAAATTTGGTTTCATTTCATCCACGGGTTCTGAAGAAAAAGATTTCTAATTTTTCAACCAATCTGAAGCCATGGCAGCCATCTTGGACGTAGCACAAGGTCACCAAACAATTTTGGAAGAGGACCATCCAAGAAGTATCCAAGTTTGGGAAGAAGGTCAAAATGTGAAAAGATAATGGACACTGGACAAGTGATTGGAAAATCTCACTTGAGCCTAAAATACCACTCTAATATAAACATCTATACTTCTTAACCTAAGTGTTTATAATTAAAGATTAAAAATAGAAACATCACACAAAATATTGCTTCATAAATATTTTATAAAATCAACAACAGTTTGGTAAATGACAAACATAACTGTATAACATGTTTTATTGAGGCAGTAGTCATATATACCTGTACAAATGTATACACTGTAGAATTATCAAATTACATGTCATTAATCAAGTAAATTTCAATATCACAAACATGAACTTGTATACATATTTTTAATCAATGGGAGAAAAGTGAGAGATTGACCTTTTAAAATAAAAATAAAATCTTTAGCATATTTCAGATCAGTCTATTTTCTTCAATAAAATTTTAGCGACAGTAAAAAAACCACAACCTCTCTTAAAAGTTCAATGGTTGATCCCTTATATTCTTTAATTTGCTTCAGGACTATTGTAGACAATCTATATATGAGAAGGGACTGGGTTTCCATATTTTCTACGGTATAAAAGGCTGAGAATATATATTGTAAGTGAACCTGATAGAAAAGTTAAGGAATTAGGCTATTATTACTATTTTTTTCTGGGGTGCAAAAGGAGGTTTATTGTAATTTGAGGCTCACAAGGGTGCACAAGACATTATACCCAGAATACTGCATCAGATAT
>MJUT01022383.1:127468-156684 GCA_002080005.1 Gigantidas platifrons
ATTGTTTACATTTTGGCACAGAAATGCATTTCACAACTTCCCCTATATACTATATATATACAATATTTTTTTTACTCTTCCTTTATTTAAATCATTGAAATTTAAGCGACTGTGCTGTGGTATAATCTCATGCATGTGTACATGGTGCCTATGCACTCACAAACTTTACATTAGTCCAAGATTCCTCTGCCGTTCGACGACTATTTACATCTTGCTATTGTCGTTGAACGTCAGAGCGCTTGCCATAAGCAAAACTGCGGATTTTCCTCCGCATTTCCACGTTTTGTGGCTATCAGATTTTATTTTCTATCCAAAACCCTAATATAAATCGCTTCACCAATAATTTTTCTATTCATTCATAACCATCTTACCCTCAGAGAGTGGTGTTACACTCGATTACAGCATGTTTTTTCCTTACACCCGATGATTTGGTCATTTCACTGCCATTTTTTTAACGTGATCTCGCGATACTAGCTAAAAGATGACAGCAATGCATTGCATGAGGGGAGCTACTAAATGCAGCGCGCCAAATTAGCATACGTAAGCAAACATACAAGACGATATAAAGCGTATTCTGCAGGACAAACAGTTCCATCTACAGCTCAAATCAGAGCAGAAGGAAATAATACAAGATATGTTGGATAGAAAAGATTCATTTGGCAGTGTTATCCACGGGCTTCGGAAAGAGCATGTGTTACGTTTCCCCCTATTTTGGACAAGGTCAGATCATATATGCAGATCATCTCCCATGATACATTGCGGTAATCGTAGTTCTCTCGAAGTCACGTGACAAATATTACAAAATGTCAGTGTTCAAAATGACGAAATCATATGGTCTGGGGAAATCGTGCTGTAATGAAGTGTAACACCAATTTCTGAGGGTAAGATGGTTATGAATGAATAGAAAAATGATTGGTGAAGCAATTTATATAAGGGTTTCAGATAGAAAATAAAATCTGATAGCCACAAAACGTGGAAATGTGCCACAGTTGAGATGCAGAGGAAAATCCGCTGTTTTCATTATGGAGAGCGCTCTGATGTCCCACAGCTACAGCAAGTTCTAAATAAGCCGTCGGACGGCAGAGGAATCTCAGACTTACTATACATAGACGTCCTTCGGACTTTTATTCAGTTTGTGAGTGCATTGGCACCATGTACACATGCATGAGCTCCTGAAAAGAAGCGTTTAATCCTTCAATGAACTCTGTTGAGTGATGATGTATATCTCTCGCTTAACTGAAATTTTGTCCCATATATTTAGGACACTTGTCATAAAAAATTTTGTGTACGTGATTAAGTCTAAGTTGTTGGACTCTGTTTTCTATATTAAGAATTCCAACATCTGAAAACACCGGGTAATTAATTCTATTTCTGGGGTCGATTTCACAAAAAGTCGTAAGTTTAAGATCAGTCGTAAGTGTGAATTTCAACCAATCAAAAGCTTGGAAATCACACTTACAATAACACTTACGATTAATCTTAGACTTACGACTTTTTGTGAAATCGACCCCTGGGTCCCAGTTTTTTAACAAATCTGACGGTTTTATTTTGCATCACATGAAGTTTATTTCTGAGAGATTTACATACACCTTCATACCAAGATGAACAAGAGTAATCAAAGTGGCATTGAATCAGAGCCATACTAAGAGTTTTTCTTGATGTTTCAGACAAACAATTAGCTTGTATGTACAAAAACATTTTTGATTATGACTGATCAATGTTGAGTCCTAAATATTTAAGACTTTTTTGTGAAGAAATTGTATGATTATTACAAGAAACCTGAAAATTACTAACCCTTTTAAGTTTACATTTTGAACCAAAAAGGATACATTCAGTTTTAAGGGGCCCGGGTGGCTCAATGAGTTAGGTCGCTGGATCTAACAACTCGTACAAGCCTATCACCAATATGGCGTGGGTTCGTGCCCGGCTTTGTAAATTGCAAAAAAAAGGTGCACTCAACTCGCAGCCGCAAGTGATAAAGTTTACCAGTTGCTTGCCCATGGTCGGTGGTTCTCTCCGAGTACTCCGGCTTCCTCCACCACTAAAACTGGTCGCCATGATATAGCTGAAATATTGTTGAAAGTGGCATTAAAACACCAAAAATCAAAATCAAAATCGTTCAGTTTTACCCAAATGTAGAGACCATTTATTATCAACTAAGCAGTTACTGCATGACTCTAATTCTTTGCCAAGTTTCTTTGAAATAAGTTGTGGATCTTTATGAGAGAAAAGTATTGTGCTATCGTTAGCATATAATAATAATTTACAGTCAGAGTTAATGCTTATTGACATATCATTTACATAGCAAAGGCATAACAGAGGATCCAATATACTACCTTCGGGTACACCACAAGTAACATTAAGAAATTCTGACTCTGTGCCATTAGCGCTGACTTTTTGTTTTCTGTCAGTCTGTCAAATAGGACTGAAACCATTTAATAGATCGGACACCCATAACTTTTAATTTATTGCACAAAATTTCATGAACGTCCGTATCAAAAACTTTCTGTAAATCGAGCATTATTATTCCAGTGTATAAACCTTTCGCTGTTTGTCTTTTAATATGGTCAAACAGATGTATCAAATTAACATGTATCCGTCGAATAAGATGATCTAAATCCGGACTGAAATTCATAGAGTAACTGATTTTCTAATAGGTATTTCTCAAGTTTCCCTCGAGTTTTGAACGGTATTCTCGTAGAAATATGGCGGCAAAATTTGAATTGGTGTAGGAGTTATCTAACGTGATCCTGGTATACTGGGATCTGTCGGTGAAAGGGTTAACGATGGAGCTGCATCTTCATCAGCAGTACGATGAAAATGGCTTGTGTTGATGGTATAGTTGTCTGCAATCCAATAACTCATGTGGTCAAGGAAATGGTATTCCTATGTCCAAAAATATTTCAGTTTAAAATTTAAGAAATAAACCAATTTATTGACATTTTTGCATTGGAAGTCTTCTCTTATTATACATGTACATGTATTACACAAGACACTATTTTCTTACCATTGACTCGATGGAATTTCTATTGATATCTATATAGTGTCTAGTGCATATATGGGCTTTAACTGGAAGAAGTAGACCTTGAGCTCAGGAAGGCAATGATTTTCATTCGGATTTTTCAGGTCACAGTGACTTTCCTATGTCGTATTCAAATGATAATGATAACCTTGCTGGATGGGCTAGTTTACAATGTATCATGTTATAGTGTTGTCAGCGACTTTAATCACGCCTGTCATGTTAAATTGTTGTCAGCGAATTTAATCATGTTTATTATGTTAAACTGTTGTCAGTGACTTTAATCATGTTTATTATGTTATATTGTTGTCAGTGACTTTAATCATGTTTATTATGTTATATTGTAGGTTCTTAGTAGATATAAATCAGTATGGAACAACATGGACCTAAAATTGAAACCATTCTTCCTAGGAGGAGTAATGAAGGGATCATGTAAGTTCAATGTCACAGGATCAATAGTAATTATCACATACATGTAATTTTTTTAGTATGAACATGAGAACACTTTATACTGGTATATTGGATGCAGCGTTCTCATTGGCTGTTTTCGAATTTGAATATGAATTTGAATTTTTGGTGTTTAATGCCACTTTCAGCAATATTTCAGCTATATCATGGCGACCAGTTTTAGTGGTGGAGGAAGCCGGAGAGAACCACCGACCCTGGGCAAGCAACTGGTAAACTTTCGGATGTGAGTTGAGTGTACCCTTTTTTGTAATTTACAAAGCTGGGCATGTACCCACGCTGTATAGGTGATAGGCTTGTATGAGCTGTTAGATCCAACGACTTAACTCATTGAGCCACCCGGGCCCCCGGCTGTTTTTCGAGTATGAGTACCAAAAAAGTACTCAAAAGTTTGACAACTGTGAGGCCAGAGTCGCTGAGTTTAGTTTATGGTGTATAAAGCCACTTTCAACAATATTTCAGATATATCGTTGCAGTCATTTTTTTTGTGGAGGAAAACAGAGTACCCTGATAAAACCACAGACCTACCGCAAGTCACTGACAAACTTTATCACATAAGGTAATGTTGTATCGGGTGAACCTCGCCATGAACTGGGTTTGAAATCACGACTTTTTAAGTTTTAGTGGTAATACTAATAGGCAATGATTGCACAGGTAGTTGTAAATCCAACTACCATACTATCACGACCATGACAACCCTTAATACATGTACTAATAGAGTGTCATGTCAACTGTGGACTTCATTTGATAAACTTCTGTACATAGAAATGACAATGTCAGAAGCCAAGATCATGCAGCATAATTAACATTATTTAGCTACATGTATTAAAAGGACAAAAATATAATTTTTGAAGTTCATTATTATTCTTCTTATTGAGAGAATTCAGGATCATGATTCAAGATTGCCATAAAGGCTGTTCTTATTTTTTCAATTTTAAATCTATTTAGTATTAACTTTTTATTGATTTTTAATTAATTGTATTTTCAGCAAATCAACCACCTGCAATGGTAGCAAGTAAAGGTACTTACATGATGAATTATGACATACCAAGACTCAGGCAGTATTATCAAATTCCTGTTAATGTCCCAAAGGTCTGTACCGAATTACTGTAAATTCAGAAATTATTGCGATGTTTTTATTATTGCAAAAAATGCGACTGATGTGAAATCGCAATAATTAAATCTCGCATTTCGGAATCATAAGTATCTATTTGCACTGGAGGACTTCATGCTCCGCAATAATAAAAATCGCAATCTGTGAAAATTTTCGAAGATCGCAATAATAAATGAACGCAATAATTTCCGAATTTACAGTAGTTTATATTACTGAAGTTTTACTCCAAGATTCTATCAAGTAATGTACTCTGGATATATAATCAAAATTCCTGAGTAAAATCACTATATTCTTGTGTCACAAAATATTCTTATTTATCTTCAGAAACTATAAATTGTGGTTGCAGGCAAACTGAAAAAGAATAATCTTTTAATGATCTTTTACAATTTTTGCTTTGTTTTTGCATTTATCTGAATTTAGAGATGACTGCCATTGCCGGACAAATTGAGGAAAATATTTTAAAAATTTCAAAAATGTATTCTTATCTGAAACCACTGAACTATTAGTAAGCAAACTATATAAAGATAGAATGTGCATTGGATGATCCTTAACAAAATGCCTGTTTTTTTTTTGTGTTGGTCAGAAATCCAAGATGGGGGAGGTCACAGGTCAGGTTTAATATATGATCTTGTGGGAAAATGAAAAAGTTATCTTACTAAGATACTAGAAAATAGCTTGAATCGAAATGCTATATTAATAGTCATTAGACTTTCTTTTATAAATCGGAAATCCACCACAGAATAGTTTTTGACTATAGGAATATGAATGGAAAGTGTTTTTTTCTAAAAAGAAACTACACATTGGTATGATCCCAAACAGTGCATGAACCAAGTGAGCGGTGCAGGGCCAAGGTGAGCCTCTAGTTCATTTAATATTCTCAATTATTTTACCTTCAGAATCCGTTTGTAGTGATGTTTGAGAAAGGATCGTTGACTGCTATGAGATTTGTGACGGCAATAGATATGGACCATCCTGAATTAACAGAACCACTGTCTAGAGAACTATGGATGAGAGCTTGGTCTCGGGTAAAACATATTTTAAAGTTTTGCACATTATACAGAGATAATTAAAGGTATATATATATATAATAAAACCTGGTTGTGTCCAAGTATTATTTCATTTTCAAATATCCAAATATTCGATAACGGCATGTCAAAGGCTTAGTCAAGGTTCGTTGATCCGCAAAAAGGTAAAAATAGCCATCATGAATGGGGTACGGCAAAGGGTGAAAATTAAAACGAAATAAAAATTGAAATGCACGTTTTCTTGATCAGAATTTCATTTTACAGTTGAAGACAGATGCGGCTAAAATTTAGAAAAAACATTTCACTGAATTATTACACGACATGTACGATGTTCACTTAGAAATTCGAAAAATGAATGGTTTGTGTTTTATTCACACGATTTTTTAGAAAGATTTTTAAAATGGAAACATCTTCGATCATCAAAATATTTGTATTCCTTTTAAATTTTTTAATTTTACCTGAAAATTAATTATCACACTAATTAAATTCATAGGGTTAGCACATTAATTTTTAGTTAGAATTAATCACAGGAAAATGACATTGAGCACGACAGCTTGGGAAACTCATTTTTTGACACAATGCTAGCGTGGACTAATAAAAAGATCAAAAGGTTATTAATTAGCTTAATTAATGGGGTATGGGTGAACACTAATCACAATTATGATTAATAAAATGTTGAAAATAATTTATTCCATTTTTATTTTTATCTATATTTAATCCGGAGATGATCCCTGGAGTGCAAAATTAATTATATTATAAATTTTTACACCTGAAACAAGTCATACATACACAGACGTAATGAATAAGTAGCACACGTTAAACCGAAAGTCAACTTCACAGGTAAACATCGAGTAAACCGGAAGTCAAAACTGCATGCAGATGTGTCGAAGCACCGGATAAGTCGAAGTTTTCTTTGAGTCCCCTGAACTTCGACACAACCGAGTTTCACTGTACTACATGTATTTACAATCTGAATCAAATGTTTTTAGTTATATTTTTTGCAACTAACTATTTAAAATGTGTTTTCTTTTTCCAAAGGATGAAGGTATTTTTGACGAGAAGGACTTCCTAGAGGTATGTATATGGAGTAGTTATTTATTGTTTATGCCGGTAGAATTTTTCCCGTTCTTCTAGCTTTCTAGCAAAGATTTATGGGGATCAGAAGGTTCTGCAGTTATCACGTGGTTAAATGAGATTCCAGGTTTGTGACTGCTTTGTAATATTTGTAGTTTCAGAAGATGAGGACAATCTTGAAAAAAAAAATCTACATCTGGGTAATTAGAAAATTGGTATGGTTCTGGTTACCAGAGCTAAATATTTAAAAAAAATATATTAATTTACAAATGTACCACTTAGAATCCAGAAAAAAAATGTGGATAGAATCCAGAAAAAAAATGTGGATAGAAATCCCTCTCTATCTACCTAATTATCAATACATGACCAGCACCACTCCTATTTTTATTACATCAGATCAAATTTAAGATGCATTTGCAATAATATGTTAAAATATAATTTTTTGCAACCATGTAGTGCATTTGAAACTACTAATTACATACTTCTGTAAGACTGGTATCACTACTAGTAAATTTAAGTAAATTGAAATGGCATTCATCTTTCCTGCAGGAAAAATGTGATTCCCCTTAAATCACGTCCAATGCAAAAAAAAAAAATTTTTTTTAAAGATATAAAAATAACCTCTATATCATACTCTACTTTAGACATATTTTATTGTCAAGCATGAACTATACAATGGATCACAAGTTATAAACTGATAAAGTCTTATATATCATACATTAAAGGATCTGCTTATGTGATCTGATATTTAATGTATTTGAATATTTTATTTGCTCTATGGGGGGAGGGGGGGGCATCATGGTCGTGATGGTGATCGTATGGTAGTTGGATCTACAACTACCTATGCAATTAGTGTCTATCACCACAAGTTCATAGTTTGAATCCTAGTCATGGCTAGGTGTACTCAATATAACATTGTGTGATAAATTTGTCAGTGACATGCGGCAGGTCGGTGGTTTCCTCCTGGTTCTCCGGTTTGCCTCACCAATAAAACTGATCTCCACGATATAACTGAAATATTGTTATTGTTAAACGTTGTGAGGTTGAATCCCACTCAGTTGAGGTGTACTCGATATAACAATAAGTGATAAAGTTTGTCAGTGACTTACGACAGGTTGGTGGATTTCTATATTGGTATATTGGTATAAGTGATGAGATTGCCAAACACGCCTTGTCAAAAATCAAAGATGATGATGTTAAAAACAGGCTGAAAAAAAATACAGAAGATGCTTTAAACACCATTTTACATTTTGTTTCAAATATTTAAAGTAAATACCAATACAATGACGCAGGTCAGTGGTTTTCTCTGGGTACTGTGGTTTCCTCCACCAATAAAGTTGACTAGCATGATATCACTGAAATATTGTTGAAAGTGGTGCTAAACACCAAAACCCTAACACAATACAATGACAATTAAATATGTATTCCAATGGAATATGCGTTTATATTTTTTCATTAACATTAATGTACTTTAATATTATGAAAATCAATATGTAAATAAAATTTGTTTACAATAACATTCTGTCTTTACAAACAAATCAGTGTTATGTTTTTTCATATTATATTTTTCAGGCATCAAAAAAAGCAGGTATAAGTGATGAGATTGCCAAACACGCCTTGTCAAAAATCAAAGATGATGATGTTAAAAACAGGCTGAAAAAAAATACAGAAGATGCTTTAAAATTTGGAGTAAGTGTCGTTTACCCAAATCGTGTTTATGAATTAGGAAGGTTTGTACAAATGAACAATGTGAATTAGAGGTTAGGTTTATGGTGTTTAATGCCACTTTCAACAATATTTCAGTTATATCGTGGCAGTCAGTTTTATTCGTGGAGGAAACTGGAATACCCGGAGAAATCCACCAACCTGACGTAAGTCACTGACAAACTTTATCACTTATTGTTATATCGAGTACACCTCAACTGAGTGGGATTCAACCTCACAACGTTTGTGGTGATAGGCACTGATTGCATATGTAATTGTAAATCCAACTACCATACAATCAGTGATTTAAGGCAGGTCAATGGTTTTCTTTGTGTACTCCGGTTTCCTCTGTGAAGCATTTCGGGAATAACCTTCATTAGGTACGCTCAAAATCGAAAGATTGGAAAGCAAAATGATATAAAGTTTTGGGAGCATTGAAACCAAAGGGTCAATATTTAGATCGTAGCAATTTGTCTTATGATAACATTTTCAGATTGGATTTTGATGTCTGCAAATCAACATTCTGTTGAATCAAAATGTTGTGTTAGCACTACACAAACTACACAAATATTGTTTTTATTTTAACAACAACAGATTACAAAGCTTAATTTTTGGTAAGTTTTTGATTGTATGCTATACAATATTTTTTTATCATTTGGCTTTTAATGTTATTTGCTTTGTGTCTATGCATTCAATCTGCATCTGTTGCTCGTACAGTGAAACTTGTCTAAACAGAACCTTGAATAAAACAAAATCCTGTATAAATTGAATTATAAATAACGTCACAATGTAGGAAAGCGTTGTTAATTTTACCTCTGTAAACCAAACACCTGTCTATTCCAAACACATAAGATAGTACCAAGCAGACAGGTTTCACTGTGTAAATACAGTATTTTATTATTATTATTACACTTGTATTTTTTGTTTGTTAACAGGACTCTCACATTATCTTATCACAATTACTCTTAAAATTTGACCAATCAGTAATATAACAATAGTATTTCAATGACGGAATGGTTAATATTTATATTCATATTGAACATTTCAGTCTCTTTCAAACCACAATAAATGGCATCATGCTTAGCATGCTTTCCACAAGTGTGGTAGATGGGTTTGAGCCAAGGTGGTGTACAAAGTAAAACCACCATCATCAGCTCATCGAATGTAACAAGTTCTCACCATGATAGCTGAACAATTGCTTACTTTTGAAATTTAACATGGCTGCTGAGGCAAATAATGTTTTCTGAAATTTCAAATGTCTTCTTTTCGGAATGTTATTAAGACTTGGTAGGAATGTTCCTAATAATATGACCTTTTCACATTTTGTGTCTTATTTTGTCAATTTGAAATCCAAAGGGTTTAATAAAAAGCTTCTTCCTAGAAACAAATTAGATTTAACCCAAACCGTACATCAATGATAAATTGCAGTGTAGATCCTGGCTACCATTGCAGAGAATGTTAAAAGATCTCAAAAACAGTAACCAGTGAAGATCATTTGATAATGAACACATGATATATGAACTGGCCCCGATGCCATAAAACTTGAGAATATTCTCAAATAAGGAAATACTCAAATTTGATTGGTTGAGAACACAGATTTGAGCAAAAAAAGTTTGCTCAGCAAAGAAAAAGTTTTATGGCATCGTGGCCAGACTAAGATGAGCATCTAGCTATTTTTAGGAAGAAAGGATGTAAATGAACACAAAAGACTATCCAATTTTAAACTTAGACACAAATTCAAGTAAAGGAAAAACACTTTTATTGCTGTTCTACATTTCACAGTCACTGTTGGATCTTCAATAATAAGCATAAGATGAGAGAGAAGCAACTACTACCTTGCAGTTGTACAATACAATGTGCACAATACTCTTTTCTTCTGATTATAAATGCTACATCTGGGCATCATTGTCACTCTGATGTCATTTGTTATATACCAGATGCAAGATCACAAAGGAAACAAAATAATATATTTTTTTCTTTTCAGACATTTGGTGCACCAACTATAGTAGCCCATGTAAATGGCAAAGAAGAATTTATTTTTGGATCAGATCGGTTTCCTATCCTGGCTATGTTAATAGGTAAGTATTTATTTGTATTTGTATTCAGCTTTTAAGCTAATGTCTTAAATTTAAAGTGGCCGTTATGGTCGTGATGGTATGGTAGTTGGATTTATAACTACCTAAGCAGTCAGTGCCTATCACCACTAATGTTGTTAGTTCGAATCCCGCTCAGGCAAAGTGTACTTGATGCAACATTAAGTGATAAAGTTTGTCAGTGACTTGCGACAGGTCAGTGTTTTACCCCAGGTACTCCGGTTTCCTCCACCAATAAAACTGACAGCCACGATATAACTGAAATATTGTTGAAAGTGGTATTAAACACCAAACCCTAACCTAACTTAATCTTAAATTTAAGATCAATATTAGTTAATTATTTAAACAGTGTTATGTATCCTTATTGCAAACCCAAGGGAGCGAACCACATTGGTGGTGAAATGGTTAGCGTACTCGTCTTGAGTGTGGTAGATCATGGATTTGAGGCCTGGTCGGTTTAAACCAAAGACTATGAAATTTGTATTGCTTCGCTGCTAAACATGCAGCATTAAGGAGAAAGAGCAAAACCTTGTGGCTTGGAATCAGTATAACGTGGCCGAGTGGAACGGCATGTCATGTCTACCAGTGGACTGTTGTTTCAGTGAATTTACTCTATAAAAATCCAACTCAGCATGTTGATGTAGTACAAAGAGGACATCAGTATCATCTCATCTAATATAACTTGTTTTCGCTATAATATACAGTAAAACCTGTCTAAATTGAACCCCTTTGGGACTGGAGATTTGTTCAATTTAGACAGGTGTTTGGTGTACACTGGTTCAAAGTGCAGATTGTAAAGTCTGTCTGGTTTAGACAGGTTTTCGGTTTATGCAGGGTTCGGTTTAGACAGGTTTCACTGTAGCTTAAAAATTGTTCATTTGGTGTCAATGTTATCATTAAAATATATGAAAGAGAATATAATCATGTTTTCTACAACTTTGTCACCCCTTAAGTATGATGTGACAGGGATTTTATAGTTCAATGGTATTTAATTATCTTTGTCATATTGTATATTAATTTTGAAATTCTGTTTTTGTAGCTCACCTTTAGGTCAGCAGGTTTTCTCCAATTATTACGGTTACTTTCCCCAATAAAAATACTAGGAACAAAAATATAAAAACAGACAATTTTGAAAGATGAAAAAAATTATTGAAAATTTGTGCATAAACATGCATGTTTATGTATGAAAAACTCTATTTTAAATTCCTTTAAAAGTGAGTAGAATGAAGAAAAACTTTGTACATTTTTATTTGTGTAATCAATACACTATTTCAATATTTGAAACAGGTTGTTTTTTTGCTGACCATGATTCTGAACATAATTATCATAGAAACAAGCATGATATCTGATCAGCCAATAAACACAACTTTTCAGTTGAACATTTGTTTAGAAATAAACTATCATCATATGATTTCTGACTTGCTGATAATACACAACCAAGGATGTAAAGCCGAAATATGGAAATAATAAACAACTCTGGACATTTTTAGTTCTTTATTTCATTAATAAAAATCAGTATATCAATAATACCTATTCGAAACTTGTATTTACTCCCAAGGCCTATCACCAATACGGTGTGGGTTCGTGCCTGGCTTTGTAAATTACAAAAAAGGGTGCACTCGACTCGCAGCCGTAAGTGATAAAGTTTACCAGTTTTTTTTTTGTAATTTGTTTATTTTTCCAAGAACAGATTTATACATACATGATTCTATAAACACAATGTTTCAATGCACAAAAGTTACAATGTAAAAACAAGTTGATCTTCATACATAATGTTTTGTATTAACTTTTGAAATTCAAAGTTAGCAATGCATTTTAAGTTATACAAGGCAACATACATTTTAATATAATAGAAATATATTAGTATTAACCACTCAATACCACCTCCAGATCTTACCATTTTCTTTTAACATGTTCCGTTTGTACTGGGGACAGATATATCATTGATGCCTTTTCAATATTTATAGCATATTTCAAGAATCCAAGACCACCTTCTAAATCAAGGTCCCTACATTTGCATCTACATACATATATATAATATTTCAAAATAATTAAAACATTGTTGATTGTGCCCTGGGCTGAACTGTGTTCAGTCAAGCCAAGAATTATGTCCTTTGCATTAAAGGGTAAGCTAACACCACATATTTTCAGGAAATTGCCAATTGATAACCAAAAGTTTACCAGTTGCTTGCCCATAGTCGGTGGTTCTCTCCGGGTACTTCGGCTTCTTTCACCACTAAAACTGGTCGCCATGATATAGCTGAAATATTGTTGAAAGTGGCATTAAGCACAATAAATCAATCGATTAAAAAAACCCAAGACAGACAATGAATTGTTTGAAAGTCATATCGTATCATCAACCTGCATTATCTCCCCTTGTTGGAAGTACGTTTATCATATAGTTGAATACTCTGGATAAATGAATAATATGCTCTGACATTTACTGTATACAAATAGGTGGAGTTGACTGTATTTCAATCTATGTATTTTTCAGGTGAAGAATGGCAGGGACCTAAGACTGAACTATCAAAGTGCAAACTGTAATAGAAGTGGTGTTATATATCTGTGATATCTATTTTTGTATTGAGATTTTATGAAGTGACAGAAATGTTTGAACCTGACTGATACAATTGTGCCATGTTTGGATATTATATTAGTTAGAAAACAATTTGATTTGACTATATATATGGGTTACTGTATTAATATTGATTTTTATTAAATATATTCAGAATAAACACATCTTCCATGTTTAATTGCAATGTATTTGATAAAGAATCAAATATTAGGCCATGTAAAATTAATTATCTGGTTCTCAGATACCGCCGTGTTGGCAAAAAATCGGCCGTTGGCTTGTATTTATCACCAAACAAATAAATACAATGGTAAAAAAAAGTCTGCGTTCAAATTTTCATGCCTTTTAACTTGAATTGATCAACTCCAATTTCACGTTGAAGGAATTCGGAACACTCTTGTGTTTTGCTCTGATTGTACGAAGTCGTTACTTCCAGTAATTCCGAATGGTAACAATCGATAAAATGGAACCAAAGTTGAATTCGGTGACCATTTTTGACGGGATTTCAGAGATATGCAGTGATCTTGCCTTTTATTCTCTTTATATTGTCTCAAATGTACATGTTGATGAATGCTATTACTAACATGATATGTCAGTTATTGGAATAAAACAAGATAATACAACATTGAAATTGTTTTAATGTTTATTCATAATACCTGAAAAGTAAGTGACGACACAGACACCGCTGAAACCTAAAGATTGGACCAATATGCATATAAATACAAAAATTAAATACCCTTCCTCCCTCATCCATTTTTTTTAAAGTCAGTATCTGAGAACCAGATAATTAATTTTACATGGCCTTAATGATCCCTTTCATTTTTGACGAATTTCACTTTTGCCGTTCCCGAGTTATTGGACTTGATATGACAGAAAATAGGATTTTTACCCTATGTCGTTTGATAACTTGAGTAGTGTTTCTCAGAATGTTTTGAAATTTTATCAGCAGCTTACCGGTGAAGAGAGGAGGATCCCTTTCATTTTTTATGATATTCACTTTTATTGTTCCAGAGTTAGGGCCTTATATTTTATACAATGTCATAAGAAAATTTCAGTAATGTACAATGGAATCTGGTGAAACTTTACTAAATAATCATTGGCTGAGTAATAGAGGAGGGTCCCTTTAATTTTTGGTCAGAACAATCAGTAATGTTTTGGTTATGGAAATAGGTTGGACAGATGTGAGGAGCGTGGGTGTATTTTAGTAAGCTGTGATCACAGTAATACTATTTTCATTTGGAAGTTCAAGAAGTATTTGAAGACTCCAAAGGGGTAATCAGAAGCTGTAAATCAAGTAACATCAACCCCAATTAAAATAAGTACTGAACAAGGAAAGGACCATATTGTGAATATTATCTCTGTACCATTGTTATACATTGGCTTTATGAGAATAAAGATATATATAATACGACACACTAAACATATCCATGGTCATTTTCTACACAGATACATGTATGCCATAAACATTTGAAGTGATGACTTCAACATAACCACTCGGAACCCTTCTTTCAGGAACCACACGGTCTGAAATATCGCATCAACTGAGAGATATATATTCCATTTACTTGTGCTGTTGGAATGTTGCTACATTTCAGTGCTCCATAACACATCATATTGCACTAAATGTAGTGCTATAATTGTTTTATTACTTTTAACATATTAAATTTAAGTTTTTTTTGTGTACCTGGATTGATTTTTAAGGATTGTTTGTTGTTATTTTTTTCAAATTCAAAAGCACCCGAGTTGATCCATTAAATATCATGGAACACTTGTACTGATTCTGTGTGTACAAATTCATATTTGCGTTCTGCTGCATTAGTAAAACTTCTGTGCCACTTTCTGTTTGTGTTTGTGTGACATCATTGCAACAGACGTAGAATAACGATTGGCTGTTAAATTTTAAATTAAGCTGGGTTTTCACACACTGCTAAAATAGATCAGATACCGTTCAATATGAAAACCTGCTGTGCAATATCAAGATTTATCACAAAAACGAATTATATGGTTTTATGATACTGTATAAAACTATAAATGTAATAAAACATTCTAACAACTTGCATTAAGCCAAACCAAAAATAGTTACCTCGGCTTTTGGCCTTGGTAAATATAATATTCTTGAGTTAATAAATCCTTGTATTTGTAACATTAAATAGTGTCCGCCCTTACAATTGTCTCTTATCATAAAGTCCGAGGACGGAATAAAGCACAGCGATGACTTCGTTCGGTCTGTGTAAGGTTTTTCATTACAAATATAACACAACCGGACACAATTTCACAGGACACTATTATGTCTTACATATTATTCACTTCATTAAAAGTCATTAATTGTATATTAAAATTAAGGTTATCCTCTTTGAGGTATATGTGACCTTAGCCGATTTTGCTATCATGCTTAGGTATTTTGTTTTTCTTGCTTTCTGAGACTCTTAAAATTATTTGGATTTCCAATCATTTGATTATGGGCATTATGTATCTGGTGAAGGTTATTTCAGAAACGTGTCATGTGCATTAGATTTGATATCTACGCTTTTATTACTTCAAATGTAGTTTTATATCTAACTTGTTGGTGTACTGTTAGAATGCATACATTTCATCCTATATTCTTGAAAATCTTTTTTTTTTCAACAGGGCTTTCATAAATCTTACAAGTCTATAGAAACTCATGTTTGCATATGCATTTTATGTATATTGACAGGTCAATGTCTAATTATAACTGGTTTGGTTTAGTTTATGGTGTTTAACGCCACTTTCAACAATATTTCAGTTATATCGCGGTAGTCAGTTTTATTGGTGGAGGAAACCGCTGACCTGTCGCAAGTCGCTGACAAACTTTTATCACATAATGTTGTATCGAGTACACCTCGCCATGAACAGGGTTCGAACTCACAACTTTCGAACTGAGGTGAAAAAATTGATGAAAACCATGAACTTGGAACAATATGATCTTTATTTTTATTTTCCATATGTTATGCACTCTTTTAGTAATTCTGGATGAGAATTTTTGAGAGGATGTAAATATTAAAAATATATTGACCAGTTGCAGAACAGCTGTCATCATGTCCTCGGTTTAATTATAAACAAAGTGAAGTCTGTATTAGAAACGGAACTTTAAGGGTAACATACCCGTTAATTATTTTTTTATAAATTAACATTTGTACCAAATTTCATTTTGCTTGGTCATGATTTGGGTACAGCTTTTTCTGTTATGTTAGACATTAAATAAACATTTCTGCAGGGAGAATATTAACCTAGAGTACCAATGTCTGAAGTAGTTTTGGGGGTAACATAAGCAAAACTACATTACCAAGGGTGTATTTCTTTCGTATGTCCGGGATGTGCCGAACATGTTCTAGCGAATGAAGTGGTACGGAACACTCTGCCAGAACAAACAGAACAGTGTACGGGGTGTACCATGTTTTGAGGTGGTGCAGAAGGAATCAAGATGGCGGAACCGACTATCTTTTTTTTTACATATAATTTTTTTTACACTTTACTCATTTTCCTAAAATTACGTAAATGCGTGGATTTTTTAGGGGGGAGGAGGAACTTTGTAAATTGTGAATACAGTCCCCTATAGTTTTATAAATTAATCATTTTGGTGCAAATTTGATTCCTGGGAGAACCGGCACAGGAGCTTCTTGACATGAAGTTCCATTTCCAACCATCTTTATTCAATTAATTTTTAAGAAGAAAAAAATATTTGGTCTGGAGCACCACTGTCTCTGATAGATTTATGGGTTTCAAATCATTTTTAGAAACATATAAAATATGCCAGATAGATGTAAATTTAGGCAAACATTTTTTCTCTCTCGCTACGCTCGGTAATAATCTTTTGACTCACGCTCCTCAATTACCCTTTTTAAGATCTGCTTTATCTCCTACCTAACCCCTCTATACGTTAAAACACTCTATGAAAATTATATAATATAAAGATTACATGCATGATGTATCCGTCATTTATTGTTCAGTTTGCATATTTTTAGGATTCAGTAATATTATAATTAAAGGTTAATTTACATGGAAGCAGCAACTATGGCTACAGTAACTACTGATTCTTCCAAATTAATGTCATAGTCGTCGTCGTCCATTTCGAGTTCTGCTGACAGAAATAACAGAGTTAACTTATCCACCATATTGTTTGTCCAAAAAGTTCTAAACCACTTCATTGACCTAGGGCACATGGAATGTTCGGAACAGTCCAAAGAAATACACCCCAACACGAAGGGTTCATGACGAGGTGTACTCGATACAACATTATATGATAAAGTTTGTCAATGACTTACGACATGTTGGTGGTTTTCTCTGGTTACACCAGTTTCCTCCACCAGTAAAACAGACCGCCACGATATAACTGAAATATTGTTGAAAGTGGTGTTAATTACCATAAACCAAATCAAACCAACAGGAAGGTAAAACAAACAACTAATTTAAACAAAAGCCGTGACAGAGAATATAATATAATTTTTCAACACAATTAAAACATACTTTTATTTTTTAAATATTTTATGTTTACACATTGAGCATAATACGTGACATTTTGTACATAATTTAAAATCAAGACTTATTTAAAAAAAACAAAAATATAATTTTTTCATAAAATAATATAGCAAAACAATTGAATAGACCTGGGACTATTCAGTCAGTATAATAGTCCCAGAATAGACACACTTATATGGCAATTTGATTTCAATGTTTCTAATATTCAATAATACCATATTTTCATTAGCAAATCTAGATGCTTATACTAGATCTGAAAATAACCTTGCAATTGGTATAAGCAATACAAAAAAGCACCACTTCTAGACGAACGCACCAGAAATAAATATAGCATCCATTAATTCAATTAAAGCCTAGCAGTTCGAAATATCAATCCAGAGTATACATCGTTTTAAACTTGAACAACAAGCAAGATCTACAAAATCAAAAACAGAGGCCGTCGTGGCCGTGATCGTATGGTAGTTGGATTAACAACTACATGTGCAATCAGTGCCTACCACCACTAATGCCGTGAGTTCAAACCAGTTCATGACGAGGTGTACTCGATACAACATTATATGATAAAGTTTGTCAGTGACTTGCGACAGGTCGGTTGTATAACTGAAATATTGTTGAAAGTGGCGTTAAATACAATAAACCAAACCAAAATCAAAATCACACTGTATGTTTAGAATTTGTTGATTCATATACAGGCATAACCGATTGAATAGGTAACTTAAATACCAGTCAGACACGCATGAGTGGGCCGAAAGTTTTTTTTTAGGGGAGGGGGGGCAGTGGCTCCGTGGAGCTTCGGATGTGGATAACTATCCCATTTTTTAGCTACCGTGGTAAAAATAGTGCCTGGGTCGTTCCCCCGCACCGGCTCCTACACCTCTGTTAGAATAAGTTACACATGCAGTGAATTGGTCCCTTTAATAAAATTGTAATTCCGTTTTTTTTAATCACGTTTCTAAAATATTTAAGAATGTGTCTGTATTACTCATAACAACTGTATTTCTAGGAAAAGACTATTAAATTGGTATTTGTTGCCTATCCACTAATCTCGCAGCATTGCATCATGAAGGGGTAATTATATAAGAGCAAAGACTATTGGCACGGAATGTTGATATGTGTTTTCAGTGAGCTATCACTACAAAAATCCAACTAAGCACGTTGAATTAGTATAAGGCGAACCTCACCATAATCTCATTGAAAAGTAGCTTGTTCTCGCCATAATATGACTGAAAAATTGCTGAGTTGGCGTTAAATAACTCACTCACTCACTCACTCACTCATTGCATGCATGCACAGCTTTCAAACCTATTGGCATACAACTTTAAAGTAAAATGTTAACACAATATATTCAACATATGACACACATTTTTTCAGAAACAATATATTAGGAACATTTCTATTTCAAACATTTTGAAGTGTACTAAAAATGTAGATATACAATGTATTGCGCATGACACATTCCTTGAATCACGTGCGCTCATAGTAAAAAGATTAGAAAGCCATTTTTAGTTAAAATCAGATCCCTTACTTGTTTATGTTTACTTATATGTCGCGGCGTATGGTATTTGGCTTTACAATTACATATCCAATCAGAGCCTATCACCACCGATGTCATGTGAGTTCGAATCTCGATCTGGGCGAGGTGTACAACATTATGTGATCAAGTTTGTCAGTGACTTGCGACAGGTCGGTGATTTTCTCCACCAATAAAACTGACCGCCACGATATAACTGAAATATTGTTTAAAGTGGCGTTAAACACCATGAAACAAACAAACATGGGAGATCTGAGAAAACCCAAATACGGGTCACATGCAGGTGACCTTATGTCATGAATATATAATGATATGATAAATATGGTTATTATCTTTTTCTGCCAATCGGAATGATCATAGCATCATAGCATGCATGCAATGCAGCTTAGTAACATTTTCATAATCTCGCAATCGCCATTTTCATTGGATTGTACATATGGTCATTCGCATGTGACCAGTAATTGGGTTCCCTCAGATCTCAGACGCCACGACATATTCTGAAATGTCTATATATATGCTGCTTATTTATATAGGTAATCAATGGCCGTTAATCGTCAGAGGACAGACAATACAACGACCAAAAGAAAAACAACAAGAACACATATGAGGGACAATGATCCAAAACAAAATACACAGAAAACTAATGATTGAGCAAGACATACTTTTTTCTGTATCTTTAATATGACCTTAGGTAGAGGGGAGTATTTGTTACGCACATAGATTTCATATTGGATATCCTAATCATTTTAAACCTGATTACTCATGTATATGCATATAATAGGGATCAGCAGCTGGCATGATGAATTATTTTTCTTTAGACTTCTTACTTTATACAAATCTAAAAATATCGACATATTTTGGATATTCTGTTGAGTCCCTTAATTTGATGTACTTGCTCGTAGAGACTTTAAATTATTTGGTTTCCATTCTTTTGACTTAGAGCGTACTGGATGAAGTTTATTCCAGAACTGCGTACTATACGTACTAAGATAAATACCTGCGGTTTTATTCTGGTTGGTTGGTTGGTTTATGGTGCTTAACGCCACATTCAACAATATTTCAGCTATATCGTAACGGTCAGTTTTATTAGTGGAGGAATCCGGAGTACCCAGAGAAAACCATCGACCTGTCGCAAGTCACTGGCATACTTCATCACGTAATGCCGCATTAAGTACACCTCGCCATCAACGGTCTTATTCTCAGTGTGTATTTTCGAATATTACAGGTTTATAGAGTTATCTTAAAGTTTTTGTAAGTTTACGTATTTTAATTACTTTTGAATAATACCTTTTGAAAAAATATAGGATGGAGCTTTATTTTTTTCTTCTAAAAGTTGTTATCACATCGAAACATTACATATTCAAGCATAAGACTTACGAAGAAATTACAAAACCACCAACACAACCTTCAATTTGTATTGCCAAAAAATTCAGTTGCAAAAATGAAGTGTACATACTGTGAAATATATAGATTTATGGAATATGCTAAGTCTTAGCCATCATACTTTATCAAAGAATAATACTTATCTAATATACAACTACTAAGTGTATTTTGCATGCAAAAATATATAGTAAAACTCTTTTATCACGAAAATATGCATGTGGCGAAATTCTACAACAATCATTTAGTGTACCTTCAGTAAGGAATATCTATATAAATCAAATCGAATGTGACGAATGTCTGTTATGACGAAGTAATTTTGAAGAACTCTTTCAAGTTACTTGTAATTCGATGTTCTCTGTATAACAGTCATACTTATTTTGATTTCTAGTATGTTCTTTAATTGTAGATATTTAATAAAAGTTAAAACTTAATGTGTTCAACCATACAAAAAGAACACAATCTAAGTTTATACAAAAATAAATTGTGAAATATATATACAATGTACTGATTAAAATACGTTCAGCAGATGTCCAACGTCGTATGTCGTGGCTCTTTCATGTTCAATGATTTTAGGTTTGGTTGGTTTATCGGGTTTAACGCCACTTTCAACAATATTTCAGTTATATCGTGGCAAAAATCTTTATTGGTGGAGGAGACCGGAGTACCAGAAGAAAATCACCGACCTGTCGCAAGTCATTGACAAACTTTATCACATAATGTTGTATCGAATACACCACACCATGAGCGGGATTCGAACTCACAACTTTAGTGGTGATAGGCGCTGATTGCATACATTTGTAGGTAGACCACACGAACACGACCACGACGGCCTATGATTGTAGGTGAGAGTTTATTGTTCCTTTTGTTGATACTGGTGGATCTTTGTACTATCAATGGTTAAACCTTTTTTTCATAGTGGAATGATGTGAGAGTGAATAAAGAGATAAACGGGATGTTGGCGTTCAATCTCTTAAACGGATACAAAAGAGTTATGGAACCGCAGCGGTGACGTAATGGTTAGCGTGCTCGCCTCGAGTGCGGTAGATCGTGGTCGGGTCAAATCAGAGACTATTAATGTGTCCGAGTGGAGCGACATGCCTACCCGCGGATTGTTGTTTCAGTGAGCTAGCACTATTAAAATCCAACTCAGCGTGTTGGTCTAGAACAAAGCGGATCTCATCATCATCTCATTGAAAATTAACTTGTTCTCGTAATGATATTGCTGAAAATTGCTGAGTTGGCTTTAAATAGCAATCACCCACTCGCTCAATCAAAAGAGTTATCGGTCCTAACATTCTCTCATGAGGGAGGATCAGGAACGATAAATCTGTGCTAAAAATCATGGAACGTTAAGACATGACTTTCTCTGTAAATATGATGCCTAATGTTCCTGAGAAGAAATTATGTTTCATAATTCTACGTCTTGATCCGGTTCCATATCATGTCTTTGTTGTTTAAAAGGAAAGTTTAAAGTCTGAGTGCTAATACTGACGCCATTAGCTTGTGTCAGATTGGTTGATCTGCTACAGAGGCTGTTACATGAGGTCGAGGTTCTAAATCGGTGTGTCAATTCCATATCGGAACCTGAAAAAAAATACAGTGAAAAAATAAATAAAAAGAACTTATATATAGAACTGAATACGTGTTTAAACAATAGAGGAGGATTGGTATCCCATTAACAGGTCACAAGTTAAACACGCCACGTTGTTTGTGCTTGTCTCAAATCAATGCATTGATGTCCAACGTCAAATATCGCGGTTCCTTTTTTGTGTTTCGTGTGTTAAGGCGAGAGGTGGTTGTTCGTTTTGTTGATAATGGTGGAATTATTTACCATCACTGTTAAACATTCTTTGCTCATCTCGGCCTTCACCTGAGTATTCATTCGGAAAAAGAAAACCGCTATATCCAATACGGGCCACTTTTTTTTTCAATAGTACTGTATCTTATACATAATTTATAGACATATAACGTTTATGTAAAACATTATACTGTGAAGAAAAAATAGAATGATTTTACCTACCTTGATATGATTTATCGTCTGTGTCAATACGAATGTTGCATTTGGTTGCTCTATAATTGTTTTGTACTACTGGACCTAACATAACTGGTTTTGCTGCCATTAAAGATTGTCGGACATTTCTATCGGGCTGAAAAACTATAATATATAATTTTGGCACAAACATACAAGCTAGCGCTACTGTTGCACTCAGGCTGATTGCAAAAGACATTGTTGCTATACGAATGTCTATTTCGTCAGCTGTGCTAAAGAAAATAGGAACAAAAGCTAGCCAAATAATACAGGTTGTATACATAGTTAATCCTATATGTTTTGATTCATTGAAAGCTTCAGGAATATTACGCGTCACTATTGCATAAAATGTACAAACAATTATTAACAGTATAGGGTATGTGAATCCTACCATATACCACGCTTCCACAGCGTCATTGCACACTAATTGATGGTCCTCTCTATTTGAATAATAAGGAATTATTTTGGGCGGACGTAATAACACCCACACTATTCCAACAGCATTCTGGACTGCTACTAATGATCCACACAAAACTAATTGTGATTTAGGGCTGATGAACTTTGGGCGTTTTGTTGTCCGTTTTCCCGCAGTAAATATACGATAAATTCGATTTGTTTTTGTAAGAATAGCAGAATAGACCACTGAAAAGCACAAGCCAATTCCGAATTTTTGAGCACCACATGTAATTTCTGTGGGTTTGGACACGAGTATAAAAGTCATCGAATAACATAGAAATATTCCGATAAGAAGAACAAAACTGAGTTCTCTCCCCGACGCCTTAACTATTGGTGTATCACTATAGCGCATGAAGGTTACAACTGCGGCTATCGTTGCAGCTAATCCAAGAGTGGTTACAATCATGGCGCCCATGCTTATTGCGTCACTATAATCTAAGTATCTTTGAGGAATCGTCTTACAATATGACTTATCCCCCACTGGGAGTGTTCCCCACGGACAATTAACACACTCGGATTTAGTCGGCATGAATTGATACATATGGCACTTCATACAGGTCCAACAACATGAATCACCTTCTACCAACTGAGTTGCCTCCCCTGGACCACAAGGCTGACTGCAGACGGAGTGTGGATGATTTGGTTCAACCCAACGGTACGTTAAATTTTTCATCTGCAAATAGAAAGAAACATCTAATAAAGTTACAAAATATATTGTCAAATGTAAATAAGCGTTAGTGAATACCACACGAGCAATCAAAAATGGACAATCCAGAGAAACTCGCAACATTGGGTACACAAGACGAAGAAAAAAAAACAAAAACAAAACAAAAACACAACACAATATGTGTTGGACACCACTATACACAAACACAAAAAACAGTAAATAAGACATGCGCCCTCCTACAAACAACTGGAGGTAAAGACAAACCGATCATCTGTTTATATCAATTTTATCTGATCCTATATCTGGATAATATTGTCTTTGCAAGATAATTTATTCAATATTCATTACAGTTTCCAAAATCACTAGATCGTTTCCCGTAGGTTTTTTGTTTCTTTGTAAAATGCTTTATTAAATTACATGTTCTTTGATTAACACCAGGATATTTTGCTGACATAAGGTGGCGAAAAAAAGATTTCTTTCAATGAGATGATTGATGATACATTTTGCACTAGAATGAAATATTGAAGGAAGACGGTTTGGACAGTTCAGTGAAACAACAACCCACATATAGACATGTCGCTCAAACTGATGCCCATCTCAACAATCTTTGCTTGTTCTACAATATACTACTTAATGGTGTATGCTTAAAGGAAAAAAAATATGTAGTTTATTGTTCTTAGCTTGACCCGAGCGGACATCGAACCATAATCTCCTGCACTCCAGACTGACGCGAGCGGACGTCGAACCATAATCTCCTGCACTCCAGACTGACCCGAGCGGACATCGAACCATAATCGCCTGCACTCCAGACTGACCCGAGCGGACATTGAACCATAATCTCCTGCACTCCAGACTGACCCGAGCGGACATTGAACCATAATCTCTTGCACTCCAAACTGACCCGAGCGGACATCGAACCATAATCTCCTGCACTCCAGACTGACCCGAGCGGACATTGAACCATAATCTCCTGCACTCTAGAATGACCCGAGCGGACATCGAACCATAATCTCCTGCACTCCAGACTGACCCGAGCGGACATTGAACCATAATCTCCTGCACTCCAGACTGACCCGAGCGGACATTTAACCATAATCTCCTGCACTCCAGATTGACCCGAGCGGACATCGAATCATAATCTCCTGCACTCCAGACTGAGCCGGGCGGACATCGAACCATAATCTCCTGCACTCTAGACTGACCCGAGCGGACGTCGAACCATAATCTCCTGCACTCCAGACTGACCCGAGCGGACGTCGAACCATAATCTCCTGCACTCCAGACTAGGACGCTAATCATTACACAACCGAGGAGGAAAATTGTAATAAATGAAAAGAACAGATGTTTGATCAAATTAATTATATTTACATATTTAATAATAGTATTTAATGTAAGATGTAATACGAAAACATAGTAAAACTGACCGCCACAATATAATTGAAATAATGTTGAAAGTCGCGCTAAACACCATATTTGTTTTTGTAATTTGTTTATTTTTAAAGAAAAGCAGCGGCAGATACAAATACAAACACGTATGACATACATATACAATTTACACAGACGATATACATTTAATTTATCAAAATAAACATTTTGCAACATTACACTGAAAATTTCAAACACCAAGAACAATTTCAAACGGCAACCACTTTTTACATATATATTCTCTTTGTGTAGAGGATAGGAAATGTATGGCTGTCTTTTCTATTTTAATGCAATATTTCAGAATATGCTAAACACCATATTTGTACACCTTTAATGTATATCAATATTATCAACTTGATTACTAGAAACATAAATTAACATAAAATGAAAAAAAAACAAAAACAAAAACAACACCACACACCTCTGTTAAATTTCCATCTTTGAAAAATCCTACAGTATTCCATTCATAAATGCCCTTCCTGGCTTGGTAAAAGTTGAGGATTCTATACCTAGCTGGTCCGTCACCATTAGAAAGAAACCGAAAATCACCTCCAGAAAGACCTACAACAAAATAACATGATTTTAATAAAACGTAGATATCAAATTTACTGCGCACGACGTGTCTCTGGACTAACCTTCATCAGATACGCTCAAAATCGAAAGATTGAAAACCCAAACCATTTAAAGTTTTAGGAGCAATAAACCCAAAGGGTCTTAATAGGATAGCTAAAATCGGCTAAGGTCATCTAATGTTTCTTCGTTATCTTCTGAGATTCAGAAATATCTTATCCTTTTGAATCACGATTTCTTAGATTAGTGTCAATACTTACACGATCTCTCATACAATGAGCTATGCTTATTGGTTAGACTGTGACTGTTTAATGTAGAACAACAATAAGAACGCTTTTCATTTTCTTTTCTTTTTTTTTGTATCTAGGTGTAATGCGAGATAGTCTCTTGTGTTCATTAACATCCAAATCCTTTCCTGCAAATCTATATTTTTAATAAAGATTTTTTATTGTAACCTTCAAATTTGCATTCTCTCTGGATTTGCTTAAGCACGAATGGTATGTCTAGCAAGATTGTACCATGCTTCAAAGAGCGTGTAGTCGATACAACATTATGTGATAAAGTCTGTCAGTGACTGACGACAGGTCGGTGGTTTTCTGCGGGTACTCCGTTTCCTCCACCAATAAAACTGACCGCCGCAATATAACTGAACTATTGTTGAAAGTGGCGATAGACACTATAAACCAAACCAAACCAAACCATAAACCATAGCCAATAAATACGATGGCAATAGCGAAATATTTCCATAATAGCGTTAAATATTTTCAGCCAGCAAAATTATTCATAATATCACAATGAGGTCTGCCTTGTGACATTAACGATTCCTCCCATCCAGAGTAGCATAAAACATGACCAGTAAGATACGCCATGTTGTTGTTTGTGTCATTGTGTGTAATGCTGTACCTGAAAAATGAACTTCGAGTAGATATTGTTTGAGCATTTCTCCGTCTATAGGTTTCATAGCATCACAAACACCTCTGTAATTGGGACAAAGACTTTTGTGCATATTCTGAAATAATAAATAAAGTCAACATCATGTATGGCGCCGTAAAATCTGATTCAACCCACCATTTCTTTGGAAATGCCTGTACCAAGTCAGGGTTATTACGGTTTTCCCAGTTTTCCGGTTGTTGACTGATTTTGTCTGTTTATATACTTATGAGTTTTACCTTTCCCTTTGGAAGATTGTTCGGAGTTCGGTAATTTTGTTATTACCCTTATATATCATATATCTGACACGATCGTCCAAACCTCTGTCAAATCTTTGTCAATAATACATCGGTCCATAATTCTTTGAGGGGCCGTCGTGGTCGTGATCGTATGGTAGTTTGATTTACAATTACCTGTGCAATCAGTGCATATCACCACTAACGTAGTGAGTTCGAATCCCTATCAGGGCGAGTTGTATTCAATACAACATGATGTGGTAAAATTTGTCAGTGACTTGTGGCAGGTTGGTGGGTTTCTCGGGAAACTCTGGTTTCTTCCACCAATAAAACTGACAGCCACGATATAGCTGAAATATTGATGAAAGTGTCGTTAAACAACATAACACTAACCATTAATTCTTTGATATTAGTACAAATGCCTTGAATGGTTGTCTTCATTCCCTGTATCATAACCATAAGTACACATTTGTTTCTATTTGGTATTTAATATGTTCTGCCAAAAAGTATCTAAATACTGGGGGTATGTTGCACTCCAAATGGTCAACGAAATGCGGATATAACATAAAATAGCATACAGAAATAGCTACTCAGAAACCTTTCATTTGGTTTTTGTTAGTGAAAATCTATTTTCAATATTATTATCAATGTCTAATGTATTGCGTTATACATTATATGTTAATCTGGGGTACTCCTGACGAGTATCTATTATAGTTTAGTTTACTCTTGTATCTGTAATCAGTGTCTATCACAACTAAGGGCTGTGTTCAGGCTGGACTCGTACCCTTGATGAGATTTCAACGATACAACAAATACAACAGATTGTAACGACATACATGTAACTGATATATGATTGAAAATGGCATCAAACAACAAAAATGTATCATTATCATTTACTAATCGTTACCTTGATTGCATGAGCAAATGCTAAAACTGCATCACTAACAAACTGTAGCTGGGCTTCCATGTCAAACGTATCCACGTTAAATGATTCATCTCCTGTACATACTCTGGTAAAGTCTTCATTATATGGCGTCGACCTACTTCCTGGATATTTACATTGAAAATGCTGTTCCCAGTACTCAATGAACCATGGATTTCTATTATTAGATTCCGGTTTCAGTTTCAAAAAGTAATCTTTGAATCCTTTGACTTCAAAAGCTAAAGGTTGTACGGTAATAGCTCCTTCAACCTGTAATTCAATTACCATAAATATATAACTGATGGTAGGGGTATATCATATCATAATATTTGCCTTCTTTGTTTACCAGATAGGCCAGTTTTTGAAATGGTACTCATTCGAAGCTTACTTTTTACCCTTTGAAATGAAAAACAAAACGGATAATTTGTGGTGTTATATGTTTCCGAGCGTATTGGGGCTCGTTTTTCTGTTGATCTCTCTATTTTGGTTACACGGAGAATTGTAGCTTTCGCCGTTGCCTGAGAAACACGAGCTTGCATAACTTTGACATCGACTGTCTGTCTTTTTCATCTTGCCTTGTCCTCTCTCCGCAAAAACTTCACACTGTTGCCGTATTGTTCCATCTATTGTAGTCTGTGTTTGTAAAATGTCAACATAAATCTTTTATTAAATAAAGCTTATCATATAAGAATAAACTGATATGTTTCGTTAATTGGCGAATCCTTACATGGTGTAATGCAGCTATCATATTTATGGCGTTTAAATGGTTGACTTGCACCCACAGACCAATCTATTAACCATGAGTGTATATCATGAAAGTTATCCTAGAAGGTGTCGTGTGCAATGAATTATATCTCCACGTTTTTATCGGATTGATAGTTCGTAATTGGGGACATGTAAAGAGATGATGAGGATGGGGGTCACTTTGTATGTGCAAATTTATACAAACTTGCCACTGGAATAGAAATATTTTTGTTCAGTTTTCAAATACATGTATACAATAGGGTCGTAATTCATATTCGACTTTAAAATATCAGTAGGTAGACAGTTCTAAGCAATGATACATCAATACATTTTCATTCTACAATCCCCATCTTCACAATTTAACAAGAGTGATACACACGCTATTAATATTGTTCGCACAAAACACAGGTTTATCTGATAATTTTGTGGTTTCAGTCCCAATTGCAAATTTGAATTTGAAAACTGATATGAAAGTTTCTATGTTTTGATGATATAAAAGGAAGAAATCGGATTTTCATGGAAAAATATTAGGTGACTTGAGTTAAAAATGTTATGTCAACTTCAATATAAAGGAATGCAGGCCTAAATATCGAATTTAGTGCACACGACGCGTGTCTGGAGTAGCCTTCATTCAAAATCAAAAGACTAGAAAGCCAGATGATTTTAAAATCTTTGGGAGGAAGTAAATCAAACAGCATAAACAAGATAACTCAAATCGTCTAAGGTAGTCTAATTATGAGGCAGACTGAACCTCAAATCG
>MJUT01022383.1:158494-174705 GCA_002080005.1 Gigantidas platifrons
TTATGAGGCAGACTGAACCTCAAATCGGCTAAGGTAGTCTAATTATGAGGCAGACTGAACTTAGTTTTAAATGATAATCTATGAGGGAAATGTAAATTGAAACCATAAATATATCTAATGAACCATGTAATGGCCGAACTACTGACTACTGGGAGGATGATATCCTCGTGGATCAGATGATGTATCCATCAAGTGATAGTAATTAAAAGGTAGACATTTTGTTCGAAGAGGTATTCAAGTAAAGGGACGATCCGGGTACAAAATGGAACTATAGTTCAGATATCAACGGGTGTCGCTAGTGGAGCAGGAACTACTTACCCACCCGAGTTTACCCCAAATTTTAGAGGGGTTTGCGTTGATCGATCTGTGAAGGTTTCTGTGTAGTGTTTTGTAGACTATTGTTTGTCCTTTTTATTCTTTTGGCCAGTGCATTGTCTGTCCTTCTTCGATATACGGCTTCTTATTTACCCTTTGGTATAGTAAAACTTTTCTCAAGGTAAAGCAAAGCAAAATATCAAGTGCTTCGAGAGTGTCATCATCTCCTGTCCAATTAGGTTAGAAAACAGATAAAAAGGATCACACTGGTAACATAATCAACAGCCAGTACAGATGGATCTAACAAGTAATGATGGAAAACATAGAATGTTTGGCAAGATGATTTAAAATTAGGGTTTAGCAACTCACCAAACAAAAGTAGCCCCTTGTTCCAAAATTCCATATAAGAGCAGGTTCTGAACTAGAGATTCTAGGATCTGAACGTTTCATAAGCAAGTCTCATACCAAGTTTTATGTGTGAGGTTCTGTTTTGTCTTATGAGTATTTTCTTTTGTAAATTGTTTGATAATGTTACCATTCAGAATATCACACCATGTTAGTTTGAGTTTGGGTGTCTGTGCGTGGACTGTTATGTGTGTAGAAGGGTGGGGGAATAATTTACAAAATATAGTTTAAGGTTGTACCATAAACTGTGCCGACCTGCCGACCAATTATACGGACTAAAAGACCGAATCACTCATTTAATTCCTTACGCAGGAAATATATATGCGTTCTCTCCACTTGATCCCCATACACTTCAGGTAAAATTTGATCTGCTCGTTTAATTTTCTTATTTTTTTTTGGCAGTGTGTTTGAATATATCCACTGTAATAAATATCAAAATTTTAGCAAATTCCAACCAACAGCTATAAATTCACTAGCCACATAGCAGCTTTTCTCTCTGTGGTTTTGATCACCGAGATGCTTGAAATCTGCATACAAACATCATATGATCAAAAAGTTCAACTGATTTTAAAGAGTTATTTCCCCGTAGTGCATGGTACCCCCTAATATACAATAACAATATAGATAGATATTCAGTATGCATTCTAGAATACTTTTATTCAATTAGATTGCTTTGTATCCGTTTATAAATACATGACCAACGTTTAAAGTTCTCGGTGTGAAGGAAATGTCATGTTGTGACTGGTTACTTTTTTTCTAATTTAGTATCGACTTCAATAGAAAAATATGCCAGATAAAAGTTAATTAAACTATACAGCCTGTACTGTAATGACAATATAATTCTCCATAATTATAGAGGATTGTGGGAAATTTATAGTAACAGCGTGTTCTAAATGAAATGGATCGCTCCATAGGGATATTTCTTCAAATACTAACGTAAAAATAATGGTTTAATAAATTCATTGATGTTTAGCATTGAAATGGTCCCTTTTTAATACATCGTAATTCTACTTCGATATAGCAGGACAAGTGAAAAACAATTATATTATTATTGTTATTGTCCTAAACCTAATGAGAGAAAAGGAATGAACGTTTGAACCTGAATTTTCTCTTTTTGGGATTTCCTAATTTGGTTCCAAATTATACAAATATGTTTTGTTATAAGTTTGATTTATTTCGACTACAAGATAAACATGTTGGTTAAAAAAGATTAAATATGGGATTTCTAGAAAGTAATAAACCGGAGGTTGAACTTGCTTTATAGTGTTGAATTATAATTTCTATCAATTCAATTAAGAGGGGTCGTTTGGGCCCATACAACTAGCTTAACCACGCTAATTGTTTTCATTGAAGTTCCTGAGCCAAGCCAGGAAAGTGAACAACCATGTACATTTTTGTATATATGTGTAGGTATCGATTTTACCAATATGTATATATCAGATTTTGGAACTGTTTTGTTGATGTGGTATGCTTTTGCTTTTCATTTCATTGTTGAAATCTAAACAACTCTTCTGACAATTCCTGATGTTCACAAATTGATTATCAGCAGTGGGTGCAAACTCTTTCGAGTGCCTTACCGTCTACAGGAATTCAAAATCATTGCATAATTGTAAACTATCGGATGTCAACCTTATTTCCAACTGACAACGAAATCTGTTTGTCAGCGGAAATTACATAAAAAAAATCGTACTGACTAGATAAAACATATATCATAGAATCATACATCACAATTATGAATGTAAATCAACAAAAAATAACATAAATGGAAACGGCCATCGACATCAAGTGAAAAGTCCGATTTCTACGGATTACTTTAATAAATAGCATTCTCCAAAGACGTATATTGCATTTTTGGATTCGGTTTAAGGCCACTTTCAACAATATTTCAGTTATACCGTAGCGGTGTATATATCAGCCATTGATATCGAACATATTGTTTTTGTTTTAACATTGGATGGGTGTTGGTGACGAGTCTTCGTTCAACCCACATAGATGTCCAGTGCACCCTCGGGTTTCGGATAAGGGACGTCCACTCGATCGACGAATAGGAGAAATGGGAGCTGTCGGCTTATAACATAGAAACTCTGACGGTAGATCATAGTTTGTACCGTGTTTACAGGGTTTCAAGCAAGCTCGTACGTCAATCACCCCTTATGTAGATTTTACAAAAGAGTAGGCGCATGGTAATCGCTAGTCAAATAAAATGAAATTTCTTTTTGTCCCTACTCACCCATGGCCACCCCGTCATATTTCCCCATGGTAGTTGATAAAAACGTAGGTTTTCCCATTCCTAATTTCTGTTTTTTCATTTGTGAACTTCCTGTCCTGATTATACGTGGAATAATTGGCACTAAACAATAACTGTTCATGCATGGGATCAATGCAGTTCTTTTAAACAATAGCAAAGTTAAAACGTATGTGATGTTTGTCCTTTTGTCTCCTTTCTTTTAACCATTGTGTTGTCTGTCCTTCTTTGATTTACGGATTGGGATTACCCCTTTAGTATCTTCAAACTCTTCTTATGTGAAAACAGAGATTGCAACCTTGACGGGTGGACGTCCGGCTAACGTCCTGTTTAAAACGGAACTATAAAGCAACTCGATCGTAAAAAGTATATTTATGAATAAAACATGCGATCAACCGCTATTGATTTGCTTACTTATTTACTTTATTAGCTATTCCTAACAGCGTTGAACATGATATAAATAATCCGGCGGAATTGTGTCAAGATCCGCTGTACTTTGAAAGTTTAATATCAATTCTTAAAATATGGTAAAAAAAAACTATAAAAACAACAATAGCAACAACAACAAAATGAACACAAAAACAGAAGAAAGGAAGAACAATGACAAAGCTACACAAAGGAAATAAAAAATACAACTATTCCTTTTGTCACAATTAATCCTAGCGGTCATAGAACCAAGGACAAATTGGCAAAGCCCGTGGAGATGATGGTATTAGCCACCAAATGCTGAAGGCATCTTCTGAAACTATATGTTTACCCCTGAGTATTCTGTTTAGGTATTCTTTACGAACCTGTAAATTTCCATCTATCTGGAAATTAGCTAGAGTCATGCCTTCTTTTAAAAAAGATGACAAAAGTAGTCCCTCAAATTATAGGCCCATCTCACTTCTTAGCTGTGTTGGGAAAGTGATGGAACGTGTAGTATATAAATATATCTACAATTATATTATTGAACATTCATTATTATATTCATATAAGTCTGGATTTTTACCTGGACATTCCACCGTTTACCAGTTACTTGAAATTTACCATAATATTTGTAAAAATATAGATAATAGATTATCATCTATTATTATATTTTGTGATATATCAAAGGCATTTGATAGGGTTTGGCATAAAGCCTTGGAAAAAAACTGCATTCTTATGGTATCACTGGTGATCTTCTACATTGGCAAGATAACTATGTCAGTGATAGAAAGCAAAAGGTTTTGGTTAATAATGAATGTTCAAACCCCAATACTGTCAAAGCTGGTGTTCCCCAAGGATCAGTACTTGGACCCTTTCTTTTTCTACTCTACATAAACGATATAACAGACAACTTGGGTAATCTAGCACGCTTATTTGCTGATGACACTTCACTATCTTACTCCGGTCGAAACTATGACATTATGAAATCTGATATTAATAATGATTTATCAAAATTAAACGAATGGGCAAAACTGTGGTTAGTAGATTTTAATCCTGAAAAGACTAAAGCCCTAGTTATATCAACTAGTGCTGTACCACATTTAGACCTACGATTTAATGGGGAACCTGTCGAAATTGTAAAAAACCATAAACATTTGGGATTAACTTTTGCACCAGATGGAAATTGGACAACTCATATTGATAACATTGTAAATGCCGCTTTCAAACAGGTTAATGTTCTCAGAAAACTAAAATTTACTCTTTCTAAGCAAACGTTATCAAATATATATCTAACCTTCATAAGGCCAACATTAGAATATGCTTGCGAGGTATGGGATGGGTGTTTTGAACGAGAAGTGGCAAAACTCGAAAAAGTGCAATTAGAATCAGCTAGAATAGTTACAGGACTAACAAAATTTGCAAGTAGAGACTCTCTTTACTATGAAACGGGATGGGAACCTTTGTCTTGTAGACGTAAATCTCGCAAACTGACAACATTTTACAAAATGCATAATAAATTATGTCCCCAATACTTGTGTAATTGTCTACCTCCTACAGTATCTAGTATCAGTGACCATAATCTCCGAAACAATGAAAACTATACAACACCAAGAAGTAGACTCAGAATGTCTTTGACATCCTTTATATCATCTACTGTTTCATTAGGGAAAAATTTAGATCTAAATGTAAGAAATAGCCCAAATATATCATGTTTTAAATCTAGAATTAAAGAAAAAACTGTTAAAACGCCGGAGTATTATGGTGAAGGGTCCAGAAAACTAAGCATACTCCATGCTAGATTACGATATTAGTGTAGCTCATTGAATTCTGATTTATATCGCATAAACATTACAAATGACCCCAAATGCCAATGTGGTGCACCGTATGAAGATTCAATTCATTATCTAATGGAATGTCCATTATACCAAAACGAGAGATATTGTCTTTTTAGAAACTTAAAAGAAACCAACAAAAATATAGAAACATTACTCTTTGGAAACGATGAAATTAAAAGAAACGAAAATTCTATTATCTTTAATAAAGCTCGAGCATATATTAGACAAACAAAAAGATTCTAATCAGTGGTCGGTCATCTGGTCTACATCAACACCAATTTATTTCCCATGTTTCACTATATTGTGTTTTATATTATCTATATTTATGTATGTGCTAGATTTGTTGACATTATTATGTGTATTACTTGTAGGGAGAGGACAGTACATAAGTTGTGATAACTTTTTGTCCAATCCCATTGCTGTTTTATTTGCAATAAAATAATATTAAGCTAAACTAATTATGAATGTAAATCAACAAAAAATAACATAAATGGAAACGGCCATCGACATCAAGTGAAAAGTCCGATTTCTACGGATTACTTTAATGAATAGCATTCTCCAAAGACGTATGTTGGATTTTTGGTTTCGGTTTAAGGCCACTTTCAACAATATTTCAGTTATACCGTAGCGATGTATATATCAGCCATTGATATCGAACATATTGTTTTTGTTTTAACATTGGATGGGTGTTGGTGACGAGTCTTCGTTCAACCCACATAGACGTCCAGTGCACCCTCGGGTTTCGGATAAGGGACGTCCACTCGATCGACGAATAGGGAAAAATGGGAGCTGTCGGCTTATAACATAGAAACCCTGACGGTAGATCTTAGTTTGTACCGTGTTTACAGGGTTTCAAGCAAGCTCGCACGTCAATGACCTCTTATGTAGATTTTACAAAAGAGTAGGCGCATGGTAATCGCTAGCAAAATAAAATTTCTTTTTGTCCCTACTCACCCATGGCCACCCCCTCATATTTCCCCATGGTAGTTAATAAATACGTAGGGTTTCCCATTCCTAATTTCTCCTTTTTCATTTGTGAACTTCCTGTCCTGATTATACGTGGAATAATTGGCACTAAACAATAACTGTTCATGCATGGGATCAATGCAGTTCTTTTAAACAATGGTAAAGTTAAAACGTATGTGATGTTTGTCCTTTTGTCCCTTTCCTTTTAACCATTGTGTTGTCTGTCCTTCTTTGATTTACGGATTGTGATTACCCCTTTAGTATCTTCAAACTCTTCTTATGTGAAAACAGAGATTGCAACCTTGACGGGTGGACGTCCGGCTAACGTCCTTTTTAAAACGGAACTATAAAGCAACTCGATCGTAAAAAGTATAATTATGAATAAAACATGCGATCAACCGCTATTGATTTGCTTACTTATTTACTTTATTAGCTATTCCTAACAGCGTTGAAAATGACAGAAATAATCCGGCGGAATTGTGTCAAGATCCGCTGTACTTTGAAAGTTTAATATAAATTCTTAAAATATGGTAAAAAAAAACTATAAAAACAACAATAGCAACAACAACAAAATGAACACAAAAACAGAAGAAAGGAAGAACAGAAGAAAGGAAGAACAATGACAAAGCTACACAAAGGAAATAAAAAATACAACTATTCCTTTTGTCACAATTAATCTTAGCGGTCATAGAACCAAGGACAGAAAAAAAGCAATATTACTATTGACCTTCACACACTCAACTTATTTCATAAAGTTCTCCATGGCCAGACAAACATGAAATGACCCCACTAGTATTAACATACCGTCCATTGTACGTAAACGTTGTTAACGACTACATCCTTCAATAAACAAAATCCCAATAAAAAGTATTAAACAGTCTACTATATAATTACGTTATTGCCTCATTCGGATATTTTGTTTTTAATATTGCATCTGAAGTACTACTTTGAGATTTGTCTGTGATTAATTTTGTCATCGAATCGAAGATATGCAGTTAGCCATAAGAACTACCATTTAATCAAAAACTGTTGGAGAACTGTAGCGAAATAATCACGACGACTTTCCTGTTTATTAGGAATAAATGAAGAAATGCTAACAGTGCAACGAATATATAAAGTTATCGGTCATGTATATATAATATGAAACCAAAACATACCATATTGTCGGGACAGTTCCAAAATACATTAGAAACATAAACAAAAATCGATACCCTTAACACATACATACATAACCGATAATAACTTAGCTGGCTTGGTACAGGCACATCAATATAAAGCGGCGGGGTTAAACTAGTTTTTAGGCATAATCCTCCACTCTTATTTTCAAGTTTCAAGTTTTTTTTCTCAAAGACCCCAACACTGTCTTCAATGTTTAGAAATATTGGCATTATACATACATGTATGTGAGTTCATGATCAAAACACTGGAAAGCCAAATAACGTAAAATTGCTACTCTCATTGAATAAAGAAAAAGATGGACTAATGATTAATGGAGTTGCCCCCCCACCCCCTTGCTACATACATAAAACATGTTTCCAGTTTTCCTGTTTATTGTTTCTTTTAGAATGTCATGCTGTGTTTGTTTTTTGTGAATGTTTATTCTGTCATTTGTTTTCATATGAATGTTTATTCTGTCATTTGTTTTCATATGATTGTTTATTCTGTCAGTTGTTTTCATATCATGTGTATTCAAATTAATCCAATTATGTATGTTGTATATATTGTGATTATTCAGCTCTTTATGGGCACCTTGATTGGTTAATAAAATATCTTGTACCTTGTAATAGTCTTTGGGAGCAAGCACACAAAGAGCATGAGCAGAATAACCAAAACAGGCTAAGGTTACATATATATATATGGAGATTGATTTTATTTTTTTAATAAATTATTCTTTTAAGAAGTGTAAATGTCAAACACAAAACATCTGTGCTGAATCATTGACTACCGGGCGGCTGATATCATACACACTAATAGGCCATCATCAGAAGAATTGACCAGTGACAGTAATAATGACAAAACTATCTAATGTATGTACGAGTTGCGCAATCTCAGTTTTCTGCGAAGTGTTTTATAGATCATTGTCCTTTTGATTTTGGCCATTGTATTGTCTGTCCGTCTTCTATTTAAGGGACGCGGGTAGCTCAATAAGTTAGGTAGTTGGATCTAACAACTCAGACAAGCCTATCACCAATACGGCGTGGATTCGCGTCCGGCTTTGTAAATTACAAAAAAGGATGCACTAGACTCGCAGCCACAAGTGATAAAAGTTTACCAGTTGCTTGCCTATGGTCGGTGGTTCTCTCCGGCTTCCTCCACCACTAAAATTGGTCGCCATGATATAGCTGAAATATTGCTGAAAGTGGCGTTAAACACCAAAAAGCAAAAAGATCAAAATCTTTAAACTTTTCTTAGAGTGCACCACGCGTTTCTGGCAAAATCTTTATCAGATGCGCACACAATCAATGATCAGTGATTGGAAAAACAAATAACTTAAAAGACTTTGGGAGCATAAGTAAACTAAAAGAGTTAAAAAGGATAGTCAAAAGCGTCTAAGGTCACATAAACATGAGAGAGATTGACCTTAGGTAAATACAAATGATCGATTATTTCATCGTATAGCTGGTTATAGCGCTGTTGACATTTTCTGTTCTGTGAATACGTTGTATCTGAAATACTATTAATAAATGGAAGAACTAAAAAATCGAAAAACGAAATAGGATTGTATAAAAAGCTATTAAAGGAAACCTTGGAGATAATTATGGTAATTAACATCTTAAGCTGAATTAATCTTGTAATGTAATAAATCATGTTTAATAGGAAATGAATTTACACACTTTAAACTTAAACTAAATTGCCCTACAAGAAAATTAGTTTTTAATCTTTTTATTCTACGATGCATGAAAAACACTAGCGTGATTATGGATATCAGAATGTTAACGAAACAAAGAGATCTATGGAAAAGTACAAATATGTGGGTTGTGCAAAGATCATGCATTGCATAATAAAGGTTAGAGAATAGTGAGGGGGCAATCAAAAATGGACAATCCAGAGAAACTGGCAACATAGGGAAAACAAGACGAAGACAAGGAAAACAAATGCACAACACAATATGTATTGGACACCACTATATGCAAACAAATAACGTAAGTAAGACATAAGCCATTCTACAAACAACTGGGGGGCAAAAGACGACCCGAACACAAGTGTGCATATCAAATTATTTTCATCTATTTAATATTACACATGTTATGTGATTCCAGAATTTCTTTTAAATTTCTTTTGGTACTAAGTAAAACAAGTGAAAAAAATGATGATAATAATAATAAAACGCAGATATCAAATTTAGTGCGCACGACGCGTTTCTGGAATGGTTAAGGAATAATGGTCGACAATATAAATGACGACAGACGCCGATGTAAATTTCGGTCATGGATCAGGGAAGACTCATACATATAGCGAGGTTAAGAAAGGTTAATGGAATCATAACCATTCCTGCTTGATATCTAGACATCCAGTTACCAAACAATAAAAACCTACAAAGAGTCGCTTCCACTCAAAGGAACACCCACCTTCACAGATAAAACGGCAAATACACATAGTTATTTAGCACCAAATGGTAATAAAACATCCAATGAAATTAAGAATTGATTTATATAAAAAAAAATACAAATAAATTCACCTGTTGTTCTTTCCCGTGATATGCTAGGCCACGCCCACCCCATCCATCACTACCAATCCAAGAAAACATTCCTGTTGCGTTTCTCCTCTTTACAGCTTTCATTAATTCACCAACTTCTTGGTCAGATCCAAATATTATTACACCTGTATACAATAGATGTTATTAATATATGCATGGAACAATCAATGCAATTACATACTAAAATGCCTACTGTTAGAATGGAAAACCTACGAATTTAAAGTGCATATGAAATATGAACAGGAAAATTGCTTTCTTCAATGTTGAGAAATTATGAATCCGTCGTCAGAAAACGTGTTACCTTTATCATTTAGCTTTTTAGTTTTTTTTTCTTCAGAGCAATTTTACAAAATTGACTCCTTGAAAACTGCATGTGTGTTCAGAGTTTCTTCGCAACTTGCAGATCACGTTTTTTTCTATGAAATTTGACGACCGATTAATTTTTTTATGAAAAACATAGCTTCCCCTCCCTAAAATGTAAATAGTTGTTCCCTTAATGAACAATTCAGTATCAGTATATTGACTGATTGTTTGAAATAGTTTTGAATGTATATCTATAACAAAATGACCTAACCTCGTGCATTGGGTTTTAACTTCAATTTGTCAACTATATCATCATATATATCTTGACTTGCTACTCCTGAATCTTTCGGCAATTTTTCTGTCATTGCGATACAAATATTGGCCTTGTTCAAAAGCTTTTCTAATTCGTTAAAACCCTGAAATTGACAAAAAAGTGAACAGTTAAAAATTCTTTATATATTTTTTGTTACATACACATTTAAACCTGCTTTAGTGACCACCTCTATTAATCATTAACTTGTATCGTGCGACCATCAATTTGCATTTCCTTACTCAGTGCATTTCATATCAATTATATATATAGGAAGCGACCACCTGTCCTATGTGACCATATTTCACTGTTCTCTTGAAAGGTCACATAATACAGATTTGACTGCAGACAATTTAACAAGTGATCTATGTGATCACATAGATCACACACATCTCTCCTAACCTTACCTACACTCAACCAGTGATAACGACGACCAAACGCTTATGGAATTTAGCTACGGGATTAAAAAGTGAATTAGGCTAACCTTGTTTACTCTTAGCTCATGATAGCTAGATACAAGTAAAATGTTCCTTAGATCATCACAAAGACATGCATCATTGATAACTAGCGAATTTAGTACAGTCGTTTCCTGATCATAGCTGAAATGACTTAGCCAGAGAGTTGAAATAACAGATAGTTATGAAGATTATTCCAATTATAAATCAAATAACACTAAAATATCATTGTATACTGTGCATCATCGAGTTTCAAATCTGTTGAACCGGTCGGGAAAGAAAACTAAGTGAATCTGAGAGATTAATTTTTGTGCAACTTAAATTCTACTGTGACATATATATATTTTACATTTGTATCATTTTGAATGTAATATGTTATTCAGCTATCAGACAGGGTATATAATGTGACATTTCCAGCTTAGGATCTATATTCCATGAGGCGCAGCCGAAGGGAATATATATCATAAGCCAGGAATGTCACATTATATACCTTGTCTGATAGCTGAATAACAGATATATTATGGATTTAATCATTGTTTTTTTTTAATACAACATCCAACTGTATTAAATAAATTTGCGTCTTTTATTTTCATTTTTCGTAGCTCTAGATGTCTCTTTCCGTACCTTTGACGTCATTCCTCAATGACGTCAAAATATGTGTCACGTTATATTTCGCGTATGGGGTGTCTCATGAAGGAAAATACTGTACTAAATTGAAATTTCTAAATCAATACAGTTTCATATGTAGTAAATTTTATAAACTTTATAAATATAACATTAATATATCACATAGCAAAACAACGGGTTTGCGAAACAGTTTCAATAATTTGAATGTTAACAAAATATAAATAAAACCTTGGTGTGGCCTCATGACGACGATGTTTTCAAGGCTCAACGTTTTAGTTATATGTTATGGTACAGCCGTGCAACATAGGAGTTTGCTGAATCGATCAGGTATTTGTGATGGAATAAACCGTTATTATATTTTTTTGTTCATACAGCCGTTTTGAGTATAGAAACAGCATTTAATTTGGTAAAAAAAATACATTTATTATTCAGTATTATGCCATTGATTCAGTGAAGCGCAATGTTTTGTCGTCCATGTTTTTGTCGTTTTGGGGACTGAAATATATACCCCGTCTGTTTTCCGAATATATGCTGACATTCAGGGTTGAAGAACCAATGAAAATTTGTGTAACAAACTAAATCCGTATTATTATACCTCATATATTAATTACCATAAATAGATTAATTTGACTGGACAATGGGTAAAAATCAGAACACGTGATCACATAGGACAAAAATCATATTCCGTGAAATAAATATCATATTCCACCACTTCGGAAGTCTCGCGGGTTTTCCCACCAGAATTATCGTTCTTTGACAGGAAGACGTCAGAGGCATTCGGGACGCATCATTTGCATGCAACCGTTACAATGTGGTTTTTAAATATCTGAGACAACGTTCCAATGGACTTAGAATATGTTTGCCAGCAGTATTTTACATATTTATGTGTTTTCTTCGTTTCATTCGGTATAATAAAACATTTATAGCATGCGGGCACAGGAAATATGAAAATTTATTCACCCACGAGTATCTTATTCCCCTCGGGGAATATGATACTCTTGGGTGAATAAATTTTCATATTTCCCTCACCAGCATGCAATAAATGTATAATATTATATGTTATTCAGCTATCAGACAGGGTATATAATGTGACATTCCCGGCTTAGGATCTATATTCCCTGAGGCGCAGCCGAAGGAAATATATATCATAAGTCGGGAATGTCACATTATATACCCTGTCTGATAGCTGAATAACAGATATATTACGGATTTAATCATTGTTTTTTTTAATACAACATCCAACTGTATTAAATAAATTTGCGTCTTTTATTTTCATTTTTCGTAGCTCTAGATGGATGTCTCTTTCCGTACCTTTGACGTCATTCCTCAATGACGTCAAAATATGTCTCACGTCATTTTTCGTGTATGGGGTGTCTCATAAAGGAAAATACTGTACTAAATTTCTAAATCAATACAGTTTCATATGTAGTAAATTTTATAAACTTTATAAATATAACATTAATATACCACATAGCAAAACAACGGGTTTGCGAAACAGTTTCAATAATTTGAATGTTAACAAAATATAAATGAAACCTTGGTGTGGCCCCATGGCGACGAAGTTTTCAAGTCTCAGCGTTTTGGTTATTTATTATGGTACAGCCGTGGAACATAGGAGTTTGCTGAATCGATCAGGTATTTGTGATGGAATAAACCGTTATTATATTATTTTGTTCATACAGCCGTTTTGAGTATAGAAACAGCATTTAATTGGTAAAAAAAATACATTTATTATTCAGTATTATGGGACTGAAATATATACCCCGTCTGTTTTCCGAATATATGCTGACATTCAGGGTTGAAGAACCAATGAAAATTTGTGTAACAAACTAAATTCGTAATATAACTCTTTATTCTGGTATCATATAATATACAACATAGACTTTTCGGTCATTGCTTATAGAGGAAGTGTAACCTGAACAATCTTCCAAAGGGAAAGTCAAAACCTATAAGTATATAAACAGACAAAATCAATCAACAACCGGAAAACTGTGAAAACCGTAATGACCCTGACTTGGTACAGGCATTTCCATAGAAATGGTGGGTTGAATAAAGTTAAAAACTCCAATAGAAAAATCGTAAAAGAGGCAAAATCGATACCCCTAACACACTAATACATGACCTCTGACCCCTAACACACTAATACATGACCTCTGACCCCTAACACACTAATACATGACCGCTCAATTTCCTGTCTTGGTACAGGAACTTCAATAAAAACCTGTAGATGTGAAACTAGTTTTGTATGCCCAAACCTCTCCTCTTACTGAAATGATACCGTCATGCAAGTGTTTCCTACACACGAGTAAAATTCAAACCCAAATTATGACCGGGTGAACATATTCATATTCCATCAAAAGTAATTAGCAAAAACATCCAGTTACAGGTATAACGTCCAAAGCATCATTTGACAAGATTATTGTCAAATAGCACTTCTTCTTCAGCACTGGATTGTAGGATAGTAATACAATTCATCATCTAATTTATATGATCAATATATGTTTAACAAATAAACTTCACTAACCTTCGTGTTCTCCCAAGTAACCTGATCAAACGGACATATACAATCTACGGAGATTAAATTTCCCGATAGATAGCTTTTGCGACACAAAAAACGAGAAACATAATAAGCACCAACAACAAGTGTTGATTTTTTCAATGAAGATTAATTGGGAAATACCAGACAAATACGATATCAAATTTTGGCCGGATAAATCATTATGGACGCCATTACTAGAAAATGGCTTCTCATTTTAGGTCAGTTTCAGAAGCAAAGCTAATCAGACAGAACAAACCATTGTTAGATGACCAAAAAGAAGATTTAATTGTGTGACATCTTCAGCAATTTGTCTTTATTCCCTTCCATTATTATATGGAACTCATCGATATAAATCATGATGAAGTATTAATGCAATTAAAGGGACAGTCACCTTTGTGTAAAAGTTTTATACAAATGTGGTATTCAACCAATTGACAATTACGTTGATGCATGCACGGTTTGATCATATCCATAACCTAATGCAAAATGTATTTATATCTAATAAGAATTGGAGTTAGAAAATATGTCTGCGAAATTGACCAGAATGATATGTTCTATATATACATTAAAAAACCTGTCTTGTACATGTCGAAAAATGGTGGCGCATTGTATCCGCTATAAAAAGCTAAAATTTTCCTCCTTTCCAATCTCTTTACAGAAACACTCAAAATCGTTGCCTCGGTTAAGCCAGCACTGCTCTATATATATATTTGTATATTTAGGGGCGGATCCAGGATTTCAAGTTAGGGGGGGGCGGAATTAAAAAAAAAATCGCGCCGAGCGGAGGAAGGCGCGAAAATTTTTGGGGTATTTCGTGTGAAAAATGACGATTTTACGTAAAAAAATCATATTTTTTCCAATTTTAGGGGGGGGGGGGCGGCCCCCCTTGAATCCGCCCCTGATATATGTTTAGATATTGTTCAACTTATTATCATCCTAAATATGCATACAATTTCTATCGCTGGACTTTAACTCATCAACAATCAGGTTTGAATATCGGACAAATATATCAACCGGTTATTTCCGATGTTTCGGAAATTCAGTTGTAGACGTATATTATGTAGTGTAGTCATGTATTTAATATCACAAGCTACATACTAATATTTATTGTAATTTTGGCAATGTAATATACAATGTCGAAATAGAATAGCAATTAAATGACAAGATAACAATATGTTTGTTGAGGTCATATATGCATAAATGAGCGTCATCATAAGTTCATCGAAACATTTTGGGTTTTCAGTGTCTCAACTGGTTGTAGATATACTTTCAATGTAAATGTAATCTCTGTTTCCTTACATATCGTTGTGAATTTGATATCATTACCTTACCGGAAGACATGGCATCACTACTGACTTTGTAGGAGTTCATGTTGTCCGTACATTCATTTTGTTCTTTTTCGCTTGTACTCTTGCATTTTATTTATCAGATTGTTCCTTTTACTTGAATAGCAATTAAGACCGGAGCACTCTGCTCTCGTCTTCAGACATAAACACCAATCATTCCTCTTATAGTGTAAAGTAATCATAATTACCTGTATGTAATTTATTGTCATTACCTGTCTGCACAATAATTGTTATTACCTGTATTCCGTAACTTGATTCTTCGTACACTACTGACACATAAGTCCAATTAAGCATCCTAACTATTTCCACCATGGCTTGAGCTTGGTTAACGTCTGATGGAATAGTTCTAAGAAAGTATGGATATCTTTCTCTGCTACTCAATACTGGACTCGTTGAAAAGAAACTGACCTACAAAATTAAGACATATTATTTAATTATGCACGAATTTATTTCTTTTTTTATTTTTAGAATTATATGTACTATCTTGGTATATTAATCTATAATTAGTCCTGTATTTTGACTTTCTCATATCTAAAAAAATATAGTTTGATGATACCAAAAGGGGTAATCGGAATCCGTAATTCGAAGAACATACAACACAATGGCCAACAGAAAAAGGACGAATGTTTGGTGTATGGTGCTTGATGCCACTTTCAAACATACTTCAGTTATATCGTGGTGATCAGCTTTATTGGTAGAGGAAACAGGGGTACCAGGAGAAAACCACCGACCTGTCGCAAGACACTGCCAAACGTTATCA